>WOGR01004424.1:0-14748 GCA_015342045.1 Leptinotarsa lineolata | reverse complement strand
TAAAAAATAAAATAAATTAATATGATTGAAAGTTGAGTGATTTCAAACCACGTTACTTCACGACGTTTCGATTGTTAGTATCTACAATCGTCTTCGGATCATTTTACAAATTTTAGACAATGGAAGTCCGAACTGCTGAAATTTTGACTAATGTATTGTGACTATCGCAATATTAAACTTCAATTAACATTTAGTGTTTGATTCATTTCAATCGGTTCATGAATGAAAGAGTTATGTTAATTTGGCTTGATTTTCTAAAAATTGTAGATTTCTACATACCAGAAAAATGATAGGGTGTCACAAAATGTATTTTTCCAAAAAATGACATACAGTTTCTTCCAGTCGGATAGAAGAGCAATTACTTCCTTGATTTATCATGTCCAGATGTTGAATTCTACCATTTGTTAGGTTATGTTAGTATCCCCTATACTAAGCAACATTTCAATAAAAGCATCTATCATTAAATAATATTCCCATCGGTTTGAAAAGATAAAATCCATCAAAAAGTGTCTACGAAATATTATTTTTTGATGTACAAAATAACGTGTCTTCACTAAAATGAATTTTTTTTTTGGAAATATTCCCATCGGTTTGGAAGAAAGATATTTTCGAGAGAGTATCTAATGGAGTCAAGTTCAACAGCTTCTCGTGCAGTTGAAAAATGCTGCAATTTCTGATCTCTCATGATCGCAGACCATGCAGAGGAGGAAATCCTCTGCAGGCCCCAGTCAGTACCATTCTGTCATGTAGATACTCTCAACTGAAAAGTCCATTGCCTCCCTGATGTCGGGGAAAGTACAAAAAGGAATGAACGAGTTGGAATACAAACTTCACTTCATACTCTGAAGTAGTAAAATACAATCGGAAAGCCAATCATATTCATAGCAGCAACTTTGTTATTCCTCGACAGTTGTGATGACTAGATCTGCTGTTAATTGTCGCAGAGACAGTTCTTCAGTGATGTTACCTTTCGTGAGTGGCGTTGTTTCACCCCAAGGTAAGTATACGTATATCCTGCTTCCACACGTTCCTGGATGTTTCCGTCCACAAGCTCTGCATCTTCTCCAAATTCCCTACCTTGTCTTGTGTTGAGATACTGAAAGCATGCGTTTACTCTTTCACCACGCTCAAAGACTAATGGAGATACTCGTCTCCACAGGCATAATATTTGGGGTCATCCATATAAAACAAATGGGTGATTTCATGCCTTTGGACCTTCGGTTTCCGGTGGTGCCACAGGTATATCTTTGAATATTTCTGAGTGTCACAGATATTGGCAATACTGATATGCAAAAAAGAAGTTCACTGAAGGAATCGCCCTGAGAGTTACTCGCTTTGTTTGAACTCAAGCTTGTTCAGATGTTATGGTGAAGCGAGTTCGCTAGATTGGTATCAGTTCTTTAACGCATCTCACCATTCTGAATCATGTTTATCATCAATATTATTTTTGCCGAAGGTTGGGCTGTACTCGAAGCCTCGACAGGGCAGCCTTCGGAAGGGCACACCAGCTTTATCACCCAATGATCACTCCCCACACTGTAGGTAAATTGATCACTGAGTTTGAGAATAATATGCCCTGAGTAAGCGCAGTGTGCCAAAAAGTCAACCTTCTGCATTTGTTCAGATAACATTTCTTTTGCCAAATGATATTGAGATTCGCGATTAGAGAAAACATTATTCCACTAAGGACTCCAGTTTGACAATGTTTCGTGGTGAATGTCATCAGTTTAGACTTTCATTGCCAATTATTGTATAAAAGATTTGAAATCCCTGAAATAACCAATACAATTGGATATTAAAAAAAATAAATTAAAAATTGGCGATTTTAAGTCACGTTACTTCACGACATTTCGATTAATAGTATCCACAATCGTCTTTGGGTGATGACTGGACATAATTCCTCCGAGAGATGACTATTTATAGGTCATTTCAGTACTTTCACCTATCCCCTCTTCCCTCTCTCCGCTTCACCGGTTTAGCGGGAGATGACCTTTTGGTGGGAGTTGGTTATTTTTCCCTTGATTATAAGTTTCCATATGTTGCGTATCTCTACAGTGGCTTGGCTAAATACGTTGTTGGATAGCACATATGCGGCTTCTTTGAATTTCCTCCTAAGCCAGAGTACCTCCACGTGTATAATCTTAGCTTGGGACCACTCGATGTTATGTTGATGAGTCCAAATATGCTCTGCTATTCCTGATGTTTCCCGTCGCTGTGTATTTCTTGTGCTTGACAATGCGGACTTTCAATGGCCTCTTAGTTTCACTGATATAGGATTATCCGCACTCACAAGGTATCAAGTAAATGCAATTCTTGGAATCGCAGTCCTCGTTTGGAGGCCTGGTTTTCGTAAGGCTGCTACGGATAGTGTTTCCGGATCTGAAGCAGGTTCTGATGTTATACTCGGACCCGATTCTTCTTATCCTTTCCGATAATCCTCTGATGTAGAGAAGTACAAGCACTGGTTATGACGGCTTCTCTTCCTTGCGAGGTTCTTGCTGTCTTTTAGCCAAAGTCTGTTCCACGTGGCTTGATATCGATTCATTTTCAAATTCAATCTTTTTCTTTTTTATTTTAATTGTTAAATTTTTCACTTGTATTTTATTTCACTGTGAATTCATTTCAGGAGTTTCGTTTTTATTTTTTTAATTTCCAATTGAATTGGTTATTTCGGGTATTTCAAATCATTTTATACAATATTAGACAATGGAAGTCCGAACTGATGAAATTCAAAGACTCCAGTAATCAGAACAACCAATTTAACAGAGTGTTCTGAACACAGTCCGCGAAATTCAAAGAGAAAATCGTTCGATTTTCCTTCTCTTTTTGAACAATATTCATTCTTCCCGGAGCTGAAAACTCCATCACGAATATCGATTTGCTCAGATGGTTGGGAAGAACTGCATCAGGCTGATATGCTCATATGAGCCTCTGGGTGGGAAACGAATAGTTTCAATAAATTCGGCACGTCCCCCCATAACGTAGAAGGGTTTATGAATTTTAGATAGAAAAATATGAGATGCAAATTGTTTCACAAAGCCAACCGTATGAGTTATATCAAATGAACTGAAGCTGGTATAAATGTAATATGTACATTCTACGATTTTATTATAAAATGTTATCTTTTATTGAACCGAACAATAATCAAAATAAATACCATTGTTTATAGTACAATAACATGTTAGGTACATTGGGCATTTTACTGGGTGGTCATCTAATAAAAGTTACAGAATTATTGTACAGAAATGCTCTAAAACTTTTGCTTTTGGGAGTTGAAATTCGGAACTATTTCTATCGGTATCTGAATTGGCCTATTTTTTAAACTGAATGAAACAATGTATGCGTCAAAGCTATTGCATCGGTTTACGTTCAATCTATAACCGTAGTAGATATTATTTTATATATCCAGTTCCATTCCACTGGTTGTGGATATGGCTTCATTCTTGTTGATTAGTATTAAGTCAAGTATCAACACTGTAACCAACAACCCGCTTACAGGTACGGCGAGAATAGATACGTCATTAACAGGTAATAACACTTCGGCCAATAGCAGCGTATCAACAAGAGAGGCGGACTATCTGAGTCAGCATAAATACAACCTATGAACTAGAAATCACCAGTCATCGGTGGATCATCAAGATGAATACAGCTGTGAAGAAGGCAGCCACTCGTGCAAGCGAAACGTTAGGATGCAGTTCCGAACTACGACGGCCTTCAAACCTGAATGAAGATAGTAGGATTAGGTTAGGTCAGAAGTGAGTTTGTCTATTCGACCCTCCACCGCAACCCACAAGGATTTATTGTGGCTCACCTATTAAAACTCGACCAAATGAACCCAGCTTCTTGACGAAGCAGATTAGTTTGTATGGTGAGTGATCTTTCAGGTCATATGGCGAGAGTATGGTTCTACCAATCTCTGAAAACCTGATTCGGTCCACGGCGGGGCAGGCACAAATTATATGCTCTGCTGTTTCATCATGTTTCAAACGGAGGTGACACACACTGTCTTCTGACAGTCCGAAGGCCTGTTAGACATCGTAGTTGATCACTACTGAAGTCCCCAACAACTTTTTGGTTTCAAGCTTCGAAGGGTGAATGAACGCCTTGGAGTGAGCTAATCCTGGAAGAATTTGCCAAAAGTCTTCAAATCTTTTTGCCATCTAGGTGTTCAATGTTTGTTTGGCAAAAGCTGAAGCAATTCCAATGACAGGTTCTGGTCCGATAAAGCTACTTGCGGCACCCTTCTTTGCAAGGGAGTCAGCAGTCTCATTACCTTCCAGGCCAGTGTGGCCAGGAATCCAGACCAGAGACAATTTGTTGAGTTTTCCTATTGAGGAGAGTCGTTTTTGGCAATTTGCTACCAATTTAGACGTTGCTCCATAGGAGACAAGAGCTTCCAACTACGCTTGACTGTCCGAGAAAATTTTTATTGAATGGTGTGTGTGGTCTTGGTCTTTCTATAATATCATTTACTGCTACATTATCAGTTTTAATAAATAGAAGTAATACAAATTATGAAATCAGGACACAACAAAAAAATCAATTGGCGTTCCGTGGCAACTTGATTTACGTCAGTAGCGCATTTGCTTTTTCAGGAAAACCCGAAAAAACCCGCAGCACCACATCATCTGAAGATCCTGATCTGCCAATGTCCCCTCTTTCGTAGAATAAAATGTAGGGCGTCTCCAGACGGTCCAATAAATTTAAGATATCACCAGAAAATTTAGTGCCATGACTATCCTCGAACTAGTCCGTTTCATCTTTGACCAAAGCGTAATGATGACCATATTCAACGCCAGAACCACAGTGAACAATGACTGCATGAAGATTATAACAGTGGTCTGTTGTATTAAAGCGTTCACCTATTTCGAAAGAGCGCATACTTGGCTGTACAGCTGATCATCACCCTTTAAAAGCTCTATTTTCAGATGATTCAACAACAAGCTTTGTACGGACTGGTTATCAGTTATATTAAGAAACGCTAGTTGAAGTTCAAGAAAATCAAATACGTTTTTGCTAACTCATGAACATATACAACAAAGTGAACTAGTGAGGATTTTTCCAGAAAAAGATCTACAAACACAAGACGAGATAGACTGGACGGAATCGTTCAATCCAGAGCGGTCAGGAGTACCGATTCCACTATTTTCCTGTTCACGAAGAGTATTCAACAAGAACCCCAAGAAAACGGAGCAATCCTCTAGTTGTCCTGAAGAGTATCTAATGGACTTCAAAGACTCTAGGAAATTGGTTGGTGGGAAAGATGATACATTCTTACGAAACTGCAGGTGCATGAACAGGTGTTTGAATTTGGTGAATAAGTAGGAAAAATTCTTGTTCTCATTTATCATTATCAGTTGAAGAAACAACTGTTTGTGTAGTATAAAAGATTTGAAACCATAGTAACTCTTCAATAAACAACATGTAAACAATACAAACTGTCACTAGTTATTTATATGCAAATCATTTACAAAATCTGAGAAATTGTCGATGACCCACGAATATATTTTTGTACATCTATCTCTCTTCCATGGACTCAGCGCAAGTTATAATCTAAACAAGATCTGAAGAAAATGATGAAATTTGAAAGTTTGTGTTTTATCACATATTTTAATGATGACGCATGCATATTCTTTTATCGTCATGAGTTCTCCAACTGTACGGTATTCTCAGTTCTAGTATCTTACCTCTTATTCGCATATCAAATGACTTCAAAAAACCCAGTATCATCATTCACATCGAAAGAGGACCTCACCAACTTAGTAGTCTCACCCGGTAATTCTTCCGAGAAAAATGACTGTGGATTTATAAAACATTGCAGTCCATAATTATCGCGATTCGATAGAATTTTCGTCAGAGAATAAATATTGGTTTTAATTATTACCAAACACGACAGGTAATAAATAACATGCGGACTGTGTCAGTGGTCTCAGGACTGTGTTGTGATGTCTCATTTGTCGCAGAAAAATAGTGAAAATTCAACCACGACGTTTAAACTAGTTCCCGTTAAAGGTAGGCAAATTTTTAATAATAAAACTGATGAGCTAACGAGGTTTTTCATGTAACTCACGATGATGCAATAGTAATTGATTATAACGTATCCGAAATTACATTCCTACTGAGTGCTGATCGTTTCGATAATACAAAAAAATTGCTGGATCGTCTGTCTCAATGAGAGTATTTCTCCTAGAAATGTTTTCAATTTGTTTATTAATCAGCTATAAGTAGAAAATTGACACCGTTTTATAAAACATTTTAGTCTTCATTGATATTTTGTAAGGCCTTCTACAAACACTACAAAACACTTTCATAAACTTTGGGAAAGACAGTTTTTGGCTTTCTACTACTTTATCTTGATACAAAAAAATGTGGGAATCTTCCATAGAAAAGAAGGAAGCAATCGTTTTTAAGAGAAATAACTCTAAATATAGATGTGAATGATTTGTGTGCTTTTTCTTATAATATTATCCAGGCAAGTGTCTTACGGTGAAACATCGGTGTCTACCAGTGAAGATGGCTGAGTTCCATTTGAGTGAAAGGTAAGTGAAAGGCAAGTGTCTCACGGTGAAACATCGGTGTCTACCAGTGAGGATGGCTGAGTTCCATTCAAGTGAAATTTTTTACCTTGCATTAGTATATTGTGTAGAAATCCTGTGAATGATAACGAATGTTTGGAATACAAACTGAGTAGAAAAAAGTGTTTTTTGTAAAATTAGTATTCATATGAAAGTATTTGTTTCGAAAGAATTTTTTGTTTCGTGTGATTCAATGTTTATATGAAAGTAGCTGTTTCAGAAGAGCTTTTTCTTTCATTTTCTGTCTGAAAGTAACTTCTTTGCATGATCCACACATCTATGTTTAGAGTTATTTCTTTTAAAAATGATTGCTTCCTTCCTTTCTTTGGAAGATTCCCACATTTTTTGTATCAAGATGGAGTAGTAGAAAGCCAAAAACTTCTTTTCTCAAAAATTGATTACTCCTAAAAATACAACTCCTTCGATTTAGGTTTTATAAACATTTCGGCAGTTACTATAAAATTTTTCTAATACTCTCAAAAAGTAGTTTTGTGAAGCTACTTATGAAATAATTGAAATACAACTTTACAAGAGTTTTTTAGTGGTTCCCAGTGAGCGTTATAAAATATAATTCAGCCTAAAACGATAATAATGAAATGAAAAAGTGTTCAATATGTCACCAACTGAAAATGAATTATTGTCTGTGCTTTAAATATTGATATTTCAACTACAAATAAAATTTTATTGACAAATACATAGCCCATTATCAGAAAACTTCAAGCGCGCCACTCTTTCATTAATGTTTTTGGAAAAAATTATTGATTATACAAAAGTTCGCTCTGTCGACGTATCAATTTTCTAGTCGCAAACTCAACTCAGTTTGTTCTGAATAATATCTTATAAAATCTATGTACTTTTCAGCTGTAAATATCACTATTTGTGCGGTATTTCATATTTTCAATTCATCTACTGTCAGTACCCCGAATTGCTATCATTTTAAAATGGCGCCGCTCTATAAAATAATTTGGTATAAATAGCAAGCATTTCAACGTATTTTAGCTACTATGATACCCCTATAAAATTGTTAGGAAACCCTTAAACTATGGAATAATTTGAATTTCAAATTCAAAGGAGTTTTGAGCTAGTGATATGGTGCTCCACCTGAATCGATGGATTTTAATCTTTAATAACCTTTTTCTGTTTTTAGCAAAAATAAAATTGAAACACTAGGTTACGTAGATCTTCGTGTAAAATGAACCACTTTTTTTATTTTCCTCCAATGACCAACATAACACGACATCATTAGGTATATAGTCAAATGAAACTGACAAATTATACTCCATTACACGACCTCTAAAATCAATGTCCGCTGGTTTTTCTCATTTCATATTTGCAAAAGCAATTTGATTTTATAGCAGTTATTTTATTGTTTTGAAATTGTCGTAAATACATATCATAACTATGAAATAGTTGACATCGGTGTGACAATATGGTAATGAAAACAAAATTGGGTTTGAAAGCATTCCAATAAGATAATTTGATTTAATCTGCAGTTATGAAATAAGCTTGAAATAGTTTTATGAAGATCATACAAACCCCGCAGAAGTGCTATAAAACTGGTACAAAACAACTAACTTTCAAAGAAAATATATTTTATAAGTTAGTTGTAAAAACGTTTCTGTGACAAACTCATAAAACACTTTTATTGCCTACAACTGTATTGTGTTCACGTCTCGTCCAATATAATCAAGTAGGGTTTTGGAAGTACCTAATTATAAAAAACCAACAAAATGAAACTCTTGCAGTACCATGAAATTATAAAACAATTTAGCTGGTTGGGGGGAATCATCATGAAAAATAGGAAATAAAACTTACTGTGATTTTATACTACTTATATTTGTATAATAACTAACGTTACTGCAGTTCCGCGAGGACATTTCCAAACTAATGGGTACATTATACTGAAATAATTAACAATGTTAACCCTAATATTTGTATATATCTATTCACCACTGTAGACAATAACAGGCGGTGCTTAATAACTTTATTACCTGAATTTTGTTTACCTGTGACCCACTGATGGTAAGCTAATCTGAAAACCGGCGAATAGTTCGATTTGGTCATCTAGTTGGTTATATCCACAATACGTATGCTCATGAATTTCCAAGGATTCCAAATGATTGAGTTTCCAACCTTTGCCTGCATAGTGCAACATTTCTGTTTCGTTCAGATTCGGGAACTCTTGGTTGCATTCCAAGGAATGGTTTGAAAAAGTCGAATCATTTTTACCTAGTCTGAGGGACCTGGCATGCTCAGCATACCGTTTTGAGAAATTTCGGCCACATTGTCCAGCGTAAACACTATTGAACTCCAGACACTCAAGCTTACAAACTCCAGATTTCCCCATCTTGTCCACTTCATCTTTGGCAATAAAAAGGAAATGAGATAACCTGGCATGTAGCTTCAATGCCACTACCACATTATTTTTTTCTGAAAAATCCCGCATGTCTTTGTTCTTTTATCACAACGAAGTTACAAACATGATTTCTGATTGTTTGATCTGGGGGTATATTAATCTGTACGTAAATTGGAGGCTTTGTTTTCTGACTAACTTCTGGATTATGTCTGGATTGAAACCATTATTATGTCTGGGTTGAAACCATTATCATGTCCTATCTGTATTATTTATTTAATTTTCCTATCTAGATTGTTAGCAGACAAAGGTGAAGGGGATCATCTGTGTAACAATGAATTGCAGAATTTCATTAGTTCACACTTCCATTATCTAATTCAGCAGAATACTTCTGGGAATGATGTTGTTGTCTCTCACTCTGCACAAGAAACTGAGATGACTTTCTTTCTTGGTTCATCTCGTGCAGTCCACTCTGATGACGATCGTTTTGATTCTTGTGTGAAGTAATGGAGTCATGTCTCATACACTGTCACATATTGACCCATTAATTTGGATCGATTGTGAGCTTGCGTGGTACCCACTTTGAACAGAGTTTTCGCTCTGTTCGAAGTGAGTGCTCTTCACCTCGTTCAAACTCAGTAAACCACTTCTTAACGCTTGATTTTCCTGGAGCAAAGTCCGAATAATGTTCATCATACCAAAATATCCTGTCCCACAAACTAATAGCCGGTTATCAAATTTGTACAAGTGTGTTAGCCTACGAACTTTTCCTCCCACCTGATGAAAATACTCGATGATTTATAGGCTACAGGTCAGGTCAATTAGTATGCAATATCTCAGACGAATGTGTGATGTGGGTTGTGTGAGTTGTACAGGTATCTGTCCTATTGTACATTAGAACTGCGCTATCGAAAACCAGTATATGGTCGTCCAGCGAATCAGAAAATGTCACTCTCCATCCCAATTTCATTCTTTTCTCAACGCGTCATCCAATCACCCCAATATTTCTCTGAAAATCTGATCTCTTGATGTTTTAGGACCAGAACTCCTCAGAGGAGAATGCTCATTTTCGCTTGTCCACCAATAATTTCTTGTCTCGTGCATTTCTGGATAAAATAAAAGTTCCTGTTTCATGAAAACTCATAACTGTCTCTCCACAAAGTTTCAAGAAACTAGCAATTTTTACTAAAGACTGATCAGTATTTTGGGATGTCACTAATCTTTCTAATATAGTTATTTTTGTGGTTTTCGGGATACTGTTATTTCATAAAATAACTCCATTAGGTAATGTACAGGAAGTAAAAGATTCTCTAATCTAGATGAAATTGCATTTTACGAATTTAATTCGTGAAATGCAAAACGAAATATTATTACAGAGTACTTTCAAACAAGGATGAGAGATTCTAGGACAAATACTAATGAAATTTCAAAAACTGACAACATTCTCCAGACTATTTTTAGAAGACGTTGATTATTTTTAATGTCAATCACCGCAGTAGAAATTCTTGAGCAAAATTTTTTTTTGGTACAACATTTAGCAGGACAGGTTTCTTTCAACTCTAATGAATATCATCTTTCTTCTATAAACATAAATAATAATGATGTTTATTTACAATAGTGAAAAGATACAGAAAGTCAATTGATATAAAATCAAATGATACAAAAATACTCAATAATATGAGGCTGAGAATAAACAAAAAATCCACAAAAGCTAATATTATCAACTTGTGTGCGGTAACATACTATTATGGTGTGATGTTGACGAATCGAATGAATACAGTCAAAATAAAGAAGACCTTAAACAAATAAAAAGAGCAGAAGGCCAAAGTTGGGACAAAATGTCTTGAAAAAAAACAGTAAAGAATATAATTTTTCCAAGGTAATAATACTAAGTAGTAATTGATATACAATAGCCAAAATTCCATAAAAATAAAATTAATATTCAAGACAATATAATAATAAGATTGAGAGTATTCAGGAAGATGTACGAATTGTAACTACCATTTGTTGTGAAGTAAGGATGTGTCACAAGAAAAAATCTGTTTCAAAGCTTATTATATGTCAATAAATTAATCACTAAATATGGGGCAAGCGCAACCACCAAATTCAGAAAAGTATGACTTATGTTAATGTGATGATGGCATGCCTCAGATTTTCACAAAAAAATCTGACATGAGTGTATAAAAGTAAATTTTGTATTTAGTCTTGAATCAATTATTATCATAATGTGTATTTTTTATATCAATTAATCAATGTGTTAAATTTGTTGGTCTTCAAGTCAGCCATAATTTTAGCTTCTTCTTGAACAGAGGTAATGAGTTTAGTTGCTTCAAATCAATTGGCAGATGGTTATATATCTTCGGCCTAAGAAACATGCTAGATCTCTGGGCTATAGTTTTAGCTGTGTATATAAACTAAACAAAGGTTTTAGTCACACATGGAATCAACACGGCAAATATTTTTGACCTAGTGGCCCAGGAGTAATCTAGAAATGTTTTGCTCCGTTTTTTTTTGGTAAAGAGCTAATGTCAAGTGGAATATTTGTTTTACATCTAAAATATTGCCAAGCTTGTAAAGGTCATCTGATGGGTAGGTAATTGGTTTTCTGAATATTATTTCAACATTCTTCATAATATTATTATATTTTCCCCCACGCTATTATGCCATATCTCAGTTGGGATTCCACATGTGCCGCAATACACTATCAAAAGATGTTTTTCTTACAGAATGTTCCTTAAGTATTTGAATGTAGACAATAGGATTCTTTTTTTGCACTAATTTCCTAATGTGTAAGTTTCATTTTGGATGAGTGTCTATTATTACTTCAAGGTACTCTATTTTTATAGCTTGTGTGATTTTTACGATGTTGTTTTCACATCTAATTTCAAGGGAATGAAAACTAGGTGATTTTTTTTATTTACTGGAATTTTGTTTTAGAATAATTCATAGTCAAAAGTTTGAAATTGAGCCAGTCATTGATTGTTTCAAGCTTCTATGATGAGGTAGTTCCAACTTTCAGCTTCGTAAAATACTGCTGTGTCGTCTGCATAGCTCATAATTGTCCCTTCAGTGTGACTATCAAACAGGTTATTAAGATATACTGTGAAAAAAATTGGACCAAGTATTGTTCCTTGAGGTATCCCAAACTCCATCACCTCATATTTACTCGAACTATTAGCTATTTTGACATTGAACATTTATTCATGGAAGGATGTGTAATGATGCTAATACTTCAATAAGGTTGATGAAGTGAGGACAGCGTTTTTGGGGTTGAGGGGAAGCATATTTCAGTAAAGGTCTTGCTTTCGCCCTTTTCTCCTGTTTATTAGCTTCTCATGAATATGAAGTGTACAATTCATGTTAGAAATGAAGGCAATTATTATCATTATCATCATATTCAAGTATCTATAGAATTCAAACCCGACCGTTGAATAATTTCTCTTCACTCTTCTAGCCATTGTTGGGGTTGAAAGAAATATTTAATTCACGACATTCAGATGTGAAATGGTATAATTTTTGTCATCTCGCTAAAAAGCATTTATTCTTTCTCTAACGATAATATTCATTGAAATTATTTGTAGTCTTTAAAATGGTTATGATTCACTCCACATGATATTTGCATCATTGTAACATTTTTTTTCTTTCACAGACCCCAAGGACAGTTTCCAGGACACATCTAAAGATGAGGAAGCAATTCAAAAAGTGAGTGTGGTAGATTAACGTCTCTCATAAATACTCTCATGAGTTTTATATCAGATAACTTTAGAAAGTAAGAAGGATAGATATATTCATTCTGATGGTTACTTCTATTGAAAATAAAAATAACAATTTTTTTCATAAGTAGGGTTACAATGGCCTGAAATAGTATAAAATGATTATTATTTTCAATATTGTAACATTCAGAAATTGTCAGGTTGGACCTTATTGATTGTATAAACTTCAATATTTGGTTAATGAAGTATTTTATAGAGTATATTATGAATATTTTTTCGTATAATTTGATTCAATTCAATATTTTTCTCGGAATGATACAAAAGACGTGTTGTAGGTTCAAAAACATTTGAATTAAAATCGTGAAAACAGATGCGAGTTCTCACGTAAACATACGTAGATGTCTTTACTTTTACACTGTTGGTAACTCTTTTTGATAGACTGAAATGTTTACTATCTAACTTCGGGGACTTCTTCTCCGATCGCGACAGAGGACGGTTTTGCCGAAAACGACCATCCTCAAAGATGGCACGTGGGTGTCGTGGTCGAAGTGGAGTCCAAAAATGAGGTATTTTTGAAAAATAAAGTCAGCTCCAAATAAATTATGAAGTGAAAGACATTTTGAGAGGACTGGCGGCCCCCTACGCCAGTAGGGGTGGATGTCGATGTATTTTTTACGAACACTTTTTGTTTTGCATGAAGCATTTTCTGTAACTGGTGTTTCTCCTGTTGGAAATAGAGATCTATTTACCTTCGAGTTTCGATGTTATGGCTTGCCAGATTATCTTTGTGGCTTTCAGGCTTCTTCAAAAATGTTCGTTACAAGTACCCGTCGATGGTTCTCTCACCACTTGTGTTTTCTAGAGAACCATATTGACTCGGAAATTCTCCTATTATAAATCAGTGAACCGTTAGAAAATAAAAAGCGAATTCAGTACTTTGTTCAACAAATGACGATACACTTATTCTCAAATTCAATACTTTGTTCAACTGACGACGACACAGTTATATGAAGAAATGTGGAGGAAAAATCGATTTGGGCTGATAGAAACCGAAGATAATTTGATGCTATGGAAATCCTGAAGTCACTTTTCTTTGAGAATATTAATGTGGCGAGACCAGACATAATGTTAGAGCGTACAATTGGATACCAATATTTTACGGCAAAACAGCATTATTGAAATAGCTTCACAGAAACCTGGCATACCCAACAAATTGTAATGCTTGCATATTGGATTTTCTTTAGAATACAACTCGTATGCATGAAGCCCTAAACATATCCTGAGGCTGACATAATTTATGCAAAAAAGACCATCTGATTCACTAGTAATCTAAGGTTATAATGTTGGAAATAGATTCTCTGATATTTATACAGTGTGTGAAAGTCAAATGAAATAAATTCATTATTTCGTTTACTGTACATATTTTTAAAAAATCTCGAAACACGTCAAATTTAAATTATAATTTGACATGCTTCAACGAAAAAACGCTACCATTATCCTCAACCCCCGTCTAATGACAGGTACCACCCCCAATTGTTCAAATAGAAAGTATAGACTTGTGATATATCGTTCGAAAGGTTTCTTCATTTTCTATTCAAAAATGTTATCACTTTTAACTTTATTGCAACAATCAAGATGACATAAATTGAAATCATGTGGTAACCGAAATTCGATAAAATACAGTCAAAACTTATTACAATATACTCAAACTTTTTTCATGTTGAAGTAATGATAATAAGAAAATAACCAAAAACCAAAGTAATATTTCTTTTAGATGGTATCCTTTAAAAAACTATTGAATAATTTCTGCAGCAACGTTAGTTTGAAACGCTTTGTCAAATTGTTTCATATGTTATAACATTAGTTGTCAGTACTTTAATTTGAGTTTGAAGTTCGTTAACTTCAAGTCTGACAAATGGAATAACGGGAATGCATAAAATAACAGTTTTACAAATGATTAGTTACGGAGATAAAACCCGCACACACCAGCCCGCCTATTTCATGAAAAATTTCCTAATTTACCGCCCATATCTCAAGGAACAATAAGCAAAATAGAGAAACAGTTTCGCGAGTTTAGTCATGTGGAGCATATAAAAAAAGCAGCTGC
>WOGR01004423.1:0-14748 GCA_015342045.1 Leptinotarsa lineolata | reverse complement strand
TCTAATTTATGCATCAGAAGAGATCTGTCCAAACAGTCATGAATATGATGAATTCAGAAATAATTTTCACTTATAAGATCTGATCTGATTTTGAAGAGAGCAATAACATGATATCTCATCACATATAATTCATATTTATCATATATGATTATAATTGTTTTTTTCGTATTACTTCTCGCAAGCAGCGCATAACTTCAAGAGATATTGACCATACGACCCAGTGGCAAGGACTCCTAATGTACTGCGTTATGGTAACTGAAGAAAACGGTGAGAAAAACTGTGACATTTGATCAAACTTGTCGTCCATTTTTTGGTCTTGGCTCCCCTGGGTTTTTCTACTGAGACGATAGGACTTTGGTTTCGATGTCATAACCATATTCGGCAAACTTTTGGAATCACAAAAAAATATTCACTTCATATTTTTTTGCATTTTGCAAAATATAATACCATATTCAAATTTCGAATGGAACTATCAATAAAAATAATCACTTGATGAAGTAATTTTTTTTATTATAATGACCACACACACAACATCAGAATGGGAGAATGTAGAAACCTTCACGTGCTGTCAACAAAAACAAGATAAACAATATTATCTTCATTTCGTTGACAGGATGAATTAAGACTGTTCAACATGAATAATGTGTTACATTTTGTGAACAATTTTATAGATTCGATTATTAATTTTGAATATGATGCCTTCCATTTTGCCAATCACCAAGAAAAATATTTGTTCAGAAGGAAAATTTATTTTCCTTTTAGTTCTGGTTGATGAAAACTATATTTCTTCCACAAAAATGACTTTTGTTCAATATTTAGAAATATATTGTTATTATCATCATATTTTGGATGATGAATATCTATGTTCAATCATCTGTCAGTATGTCAGTATCAGATACCCTGTGTAATGATTATTATCAAAACGTTATCGTTCAATAACAATAATTTTGAGTCAGCATTAGGTAATAGTGTTCCTTGCTGTTTTGGGATATATTATTACCTTCCATAATATATAAAAAACGAAGTTAAATCAATAGAACTCACTATGCAGCTTCAGTTAGCCACTGGTTGGATATTAATTATCTGAACCAATGGGTTGGAAGGAGAGGTCCTTTTGAGTGGCCACCGAGGTCACCAGACTTGGCGCCACCTGATATTTAGAAACAATTTATTTTTCTTGTACTCATCAACGTCGTTTTTCCATAACGTGTTCGAAACGTTCATTATTTTTTAACGATGGTTATATTACATAATTTATTTTGTTTCTAAGAGAACTGTTTCGTAAATTTCCATTTAAATGAACGAAACGTCTATGATTTAGAAATTGGTTTTCTTCAATATTTTGACCGAATTCACGCCAACTTGACAATCAAAATCATATTCAACGGTCGCCATCCCATTCAAATTTATTTTTCTTTAATTCATTCTAATCTTCAATACGTAACATCAGTTTGAGCAACAGATAATTCCACTCATTTGAAACCTTTACAATTGTTACAAAATAAAATAATAAAACGTATATATGAGCTTAATCAGAGAAAAAGGATCAGCAATCTGTATAAACCTAGAAAATTATTTGATATAAGGGGAATATACCATTTCGAAATATGCGAGAATAATAAAAAACATTTAGTACTATGTTTCGAAGAAATCAATTCAATTCATGATCATAATTCATGTCAAATACAAAATACAGTTTTATAACGACACAAAAGCAAATTTGGTCAGAAATGTATTTTTCATGATGGAACTGATTTATACAATAAAATATCTAACAATATAAAAAAATGAATTATACGAAATTCAAAATACAGCTAAAGAATATATCTTGAAATAAATTGACAATTTTCTGGTTCTACATATTTTCATTTGTTGTACTATTCTTAGTATGGTTTTTTTTTCAATTTGTATGTTACACTGTCCCTACTATAAACATCTAACGTTTATAGAGAATAATAAATTCATTATCATTGACTCCTCCACGAAAAATATATTTCAACAGATAATATCATTCCATTAATTTGTGAAAATGTCTTCCAGACATCAGAGAATGCATGGCCTGGCACAAAATCAAACGCATTACTGTAGACCTCCACCATGAAATGCTGTGCGCCGGCCACGAAAATGGTAAACACGACGCTTGCCTGGGCGACTCGGGAGGTCCTTTGATAGTCCTGGATCAAGGAAAGTGGACTTTGGTGGGGATTACAAGTGCCGGCTTCGGATGCGGAGAGCCACATCAACCCGGGATTTACCACAAGATCCCCGTTACAGCGCAATGGATCAAGAGTGTTATAAACAAATGAAAGTTCGAATCGATGACGCATTGGATGTTGAAAGAATTGAAAATTGACGCAAATGGTTGAAAAAATGAATGTACTCGATATATAAATCGAAACAGCAACTAGGCAGGTGATAAGTGACATTCCCTTGTTTTTGGGGTAAGACAATTCGGAAAGTTGCTCTAGTTCATTAGTTGCAATATTCCTGGTGACGAAACAATTGAAAACCTTTTTGAGAAAGGTGTTGGCTTTCTACTTCTCCATCTTTCTACGAAAAAATGTAGGGATCTTCCAAAAAACGAAAATTAACTCTTTACAAAGATGTGTGGATCATGCAAAAAAATAACTTCAGACACAAACTGGAGAAAAAGCCCTCTCGAAACAGTAACTTTCATACAAGCATTGAATTACATGAAGAAAAAATAATTCCGAAACAAATACTCTTATATAAACATTGAATTATACAACAAACACTTTTTTCTATTCAGTTTGTATTCCAAGTTATATGAGCTAGGTTTTGGGGAAATTTGGGGAAATGTATCGATTCATTTATGTCTGGCAGAAGCCAATACGTAACCATCACCAATGCGATTAAGGGTAATAAAAAAATAATCAACTCTTAACGGATAACTCTATCACTCGGAGTACCCAAAGGTTCAGTCTTGGGATCTGCATTATTTCGAGTATATATAAATAAATTTGACGAACCTGTTTCTGATGAAAAGTGCGTGAAATTTGCTGTTGACGTTGGCACAATTATAACAGGGGCTCCAACCAAACGAGTATACAACGGAAATGCGAGCAAACAATGAGATTTCAGAAGTGGAGGTTTTCAAGTAACTCGCTTGTTTTTGATCAAAATCAAACAGTAATTCAATTTTGTAATCATCAAAAAATTCTTGACCCACCATACAGACCATTTCTTTTATCATGTGGTAACATTGCTATATTCTAAACCGTAACAGATACGAAGACAATTAAATGGAAAAAAAGTGACTGTCATCGGGAACAGTACAATGGTCAAAGAAAATTTATGGGGACACTCACCCCTCTTTAAGTTATACGGGGAAAACGAAAAATGCTGTTTTTCGTTTTTTTTTTCGAATGGAATTGTTATTTCGGAGAATATCAAGAAATGGAATGCGAAAATGACGATGTAATAATAAGTATTCGATAAAACGTTTCGTGTCAACATGGTCACCATCAACTTCTTTTTTAAATACAGAACCTGTCTTTTTCATTACAGATATTGATGAAGCGATAAATTCACAATCCAAGGGTATATCACATTTGATATTTTTATAGCGTTTCATTTGAAATAATATCCATTATCAGTGACAACAATTTTAAAATACGGTCCTGTCGTTGCTTCTTTTGTGAATTGTTTCGATTTCTTCAAAATATAATTTAGACAACCCAATGAATTCGACAGGTAGGTACCCTACCACAATGAAAATTCGTAATTTTTCGTTTTAAAAATTTTTGTTTTGCCGTAATAATCCTTCTTTCAAGGCTTTTTTCTCCCTAATCAATTATAATTCGTAATATTTTTATATTTCTCAATCCTGGAAGTACCAATAATATCAGTTTTTTCGTCAAAATTCGATTGTCGTATAATTTGCTATGATCAATTAGCATCTCAATTCATTTACCATCTTAAACGACTAGGCTCTGCTTGGTTTCTATGGCAGGAAAAATGAAGGCGTTGTTGATATCTGTTGAGAACTGTCGGACGTTTATGAACATATCAAAGATGTATTAAAATGATGAAAGGACTGATATGCTATTTAGTTATGCAAAATCAAAAGAGGATTTCTATTTGTTCATAAAAGTCTGACAGTTCTCGAAAGATATCAACAACGCATTCATTTTTCCTGCCATTGAAACCAAGCAAAGCCTACGCCTTTGAGATGCTAAATGAATTGAGATGATATTTAATCATACCAACAATCGAATTTTGATCAAAAACTGATATTTTCGGTACTTCCAGGATTGGGAATTATAAAAATATTACGAATTATAATTGATTAGGGAGAAATAAGCCTTGAAAGAAGGATTACGGCAAAACGAAATATTTTCAAAACGAAAAATTACGAATTTTCCTTGTGGTAGCGTACCTACCTGTCGAATTTATTGGGTTGTCTTAATTAGATTGTGAATAAATCGAAACAATATACAAAAGAAGTAACGACAGGATCGTAATTTAAAATTGTTGTCACTGATAATGGTAGTTATTTCAAACGAGACGCTATAAAAATATCAAATGTGATATATCCATGGAGTGTGAATTTATTGCTTCATCAATATCTGCAATGAAAAAGACAGGTCCGTATTTGAAAAAAAAGTTGATGGTGGCCATGTTGACACGAAACGTTTTATTGAATATTTATAACTATATCGTCAAAGTACACTTCAAATACAATAATATTTTTTCCGAAATAACAATTCCAACCAAAAAAATGAAAAACATCATTTTTGGTTTTTCCCGTATACCTCGAGAAGGGCGTGAGTCTCCGTAAATTTTCTTCTACCATTGTATTGTTCCCGATGACAGTTTTTTTCCATTTAATCGTCTGTATATTGATGTGAGCAATCAACTGCTCCCATTGTCGAAAAGTACTAAGTTTTTGGGTGTTGAATTTAAAATACATTGCAATGGACTTACACCAAAACTGCATTCTTCAGCATTCAAGCTACGAAATTTCAACTATATTCTTAGTTAGGATTAATTAAAAATTATATACTATGCTGAAGTTGAGTCGAGGTTGCGCTATGGTGTCCGTTTCTGGGGTTGGTCATCCAACGCAGGTGAAGTTTATTTGGCTCAAAAAAACATCATCAGAAGTATCACTGGTGTAAGTTACAGGGTATAAGTTACAGAGTATCAAGAAATTAGTAATAACGACTTTACCCTGCTTGTACATAATGGAAATTTGTGTCGAAGTTTATCAAAATAGAGGTCGATTTCCTTCAATAGGCTGTACTCATACAATTAACAAAATAAGACAAAAAAACTATATCACGTTCCGCTAGTTCGAGGGCGGATTGCTCTCAAAGGTCCTAATGTTGCAGGTCCTCGTTTATTCAATGTTTCACTAACTAAAATTAAAGGAAGCAAAATATTAGAGAGGCTTAAAACAAAGATAAACAATTTTTCAGTTTCGTATGCGTATTACAGCGTCAACAATTATTTAACGAAAGTGTATGTGTGAGTTTTGCATGCGTTTTCGTGTGTGCTTCTAGTTTGAGTGTAGTAGTTTATAATTTATCTTTATAATTTTAGCTTTTACTGATTATTCCTGATACACAAATGATTATAAAATTGTGTTAGGAATCAAACGTTAAAAAGTGAGACCTCGTTAGTAATTATCTCGCACAAGTTTCGACTTCTGAGGGTTACCATTTGTAGGGGTGCGACAGCAGGTTAATGAAAAAAAAAAGATTTAAACAGATTTTTTAAAGTATTTGATTTGATTTCATTCACTGGTTTGCTGAACAACCCTAGTAGATGAAAGAGGTAAGAAAACACATAGATGGAACACTGTCATCCTCACTGGCAGACATCCGATGTTTCGGTGTAAGACACTTATCGCCTCTTCAGCACCAAATCTTGATTACACAAGAAAAAGCACTCAATTCATTCATAAAATTACGAGTTTATGTCGTGAATGAGTTCATTTCCACATTTTTATCTGTAAGAAGGTGGAGAAGTAGAAAACTGAAACCAATTTTTCAGAATCCTGAAAATGTATCCCTTTCAATTTAATCGAAAACCTATTTCGATTCAATCGAAAATTAACACAAGTCAAGAATTTTGAATGGACCCTATATATTTTTCAGGCCATTTGATAGAACATAAAATTTACTTTTCAATGATATAAAACAAGTTACCGTTTTCTTTCAAAATGGCGCCGTAGGAGCCATTTTGTATGAATTCAATACGGCACTATCTCTCAACTCATCTATCAATATATTGTCAAACAACTTGATGATGTGAGAAACAAAAGATAATGCTTGCCCAGTTTTTGAATAAAAATTGAGGAATTGAAATTTTCCTCTAATTCACAGGCTTTTCATTTTTTTTAATGTACTTACTGTATTTATCTGTAAAAGTTTTTCAAACTAAACATCGAAGTGAACCTCTCGTACAACAATCACTAGTCTAAAATACTATGGTTGATTTTTCTGTGCCAGTGAAATGGTCCATTTTTTCATTCTCGACAATGCCAATTTATAATAAAACTGTGACTTTTGTGCTAGTAAGAATAATCAACCGCATGCATAGTAT
This sequence comes from Leptinotarsa lineolata, assembly GCA_015342045.1. Classification (NCBI taxonomy): domain Eukaryota; kingdom Metazoa; phylum Arthropoda; class Insecta; order Coleoptera; family Chrysomelidae; genus Leptinotarsa; species Leptinotarsa lineolata. The sequence continues at coordinate 8,178 of WOGR01004423.1, read as the reverse complement.
TTTTGACATTTTTTTTGTAGTAAATAAGGTACACTTCAAAGTAAAGGTTTGAAAAATATCATTTTCTATTAGGAATTATAAGATAAATGAAATAAAAACTTACATTTGATTGAAAAATCAATTATGAAAACCACGGGAATTCTTGAATTTTCATTGAAAAATTTTGCAAACAAAATCTTTTGTTTTGACAACATTTGTTTTTTAGGCGATATTTCCATAGATGACGTCATAGTGCTGCTACATTGAATTCGGAGAAAATGGCTCTTACGGCGTAATTTTGAAACAAAGTCGTCACTTGTGTTACAACGTTATGAAATGTCTGTCTGAGAAAATATGGAGAAGGTTCGATTTAAAATTTTTTACTTGAGTTCAATATTGGCTAAAAGGATCTATAGGCTTGTTCAGAATTTCAATTTTATTACCCCAGAATCAACTGAATGGCGCCGTGTAGGTACCTTCTTATTTCGTTGTTACTTGGTATACAGGGTGACTTACAGGGAATCATATCAATAGATAGTACGGAATAACAAAATCATAAGAGTAAGCCAGTATGAAAAAATCGTTGGAAAACATCCATCGAAAGTAGTTTCATGTTAGGAGAATTTTCGGACGTAGATTCGAATTTTGTTATTTTGAATTGAACACCTAACAGATTCATATTCTACATCAAATTCAGGATCTATTTCTCATTACCTTCATATTTACGTCTTTGTAATTCAGATAACTTCTTCAGTAGGTGGTCAGTGATGTTTTCTAGTTTCTGGCAACACCTTTGCTTTCAAATTTCTTGATAGAAACAATCCTCCTGAAAATATTTTTGTTAGAACCTCACCCTTTGCGGAGTATTATTTTTTTTGGTGATTTCAAGTTGCTACATAAACTCTTTAAATTTTGAAATCTTTCCAGGCAGAAAAATGCGAATCAAAATCAAATATAATTCTTATTCAACGATCATAGATCACAAAAAGTAATGAAAAAAGCATCTCTAATATCCCCCATTTATGAATGAAGGAGCAGTGCAAGTGTAGCAATGGATTATCTGCATTACGTTAATAATGATAGTAAAAATAATGTTTATCCAACAACAGGAAATTAACAAAAAGCAATTGAACATCACATAAATACCATTAAATAAACATAGGTACTCACGGAAGCAGGAGATTGCTTGTATTTGAGAGAAAATCTACTTGGCAATTACAATATAGGGGTGCTGCGATACAGTTCTTTTTCACAATCTAGAAAATAATCATTATAGGTCAGCCATGCTGAATTTTTCACATTCGGGAAGTTAGTCATGATAGGTGTATTATTTTCATTATCGGCACTTATGTCAGAATTGGAAAATGGTAGTTTTTCATTATTAATTACATTTTATTGTTCACTAGGTCACTAAAGAATATCCTATTTGTATTCAGAATCCATTTTTTCAAATTATGTTCGAATGAACTTTCATTACTTATCAGTTTTTGTTTTTTGAATTTGGGGCCTAGATACAACACACTTCTCTGTCTAATATTTTTGTCACATTTTGGGACCTTCATCATTTCGCTTTTAGCAAGAGTGACGTGATTATGTTCTATAGGTTTGATCCCACTTGATAGTCAGATTTATTTTTTGGCAGTATAAATGTCCTATGTCGAGTATTTTGCTCAATGAAAAAAGTTCATCACAGGGAAAGGTGATTTTTTTATTCCGGATGATTCTCAAAACCCATCTTTGTAAAATATTCACTTTTTCTAGGTGACAGTCAAAAGTACCTCCCCAACTCAGGATACCATAAGATAAGTGAGACTGAATTAATGCAAAATAAACTGTTTTCAAGAGACGAATATTCAGAAAGTTTGCTAAATACCTATTTTTTTTGTCATAGAATTAGCATGAAGGTTCCACCGTGAATGTCTGTCCATAATAATGCCAAGATACTTGATGGACTCGGTGTCTGCTTTTTGAATATTTTCGTCAATTTTTACATGTCCTAGTTGGGGCAAATTATGTTTATATGAAGTGAATATCATATAATGAGTTTTAGCAATCTTCAGTGTGAGTTTGTTGTATTGAAGCCATTTTGTAATTGTCTTAAAATCAGTCTCTTCCTTATGATGTGAATCTTCCCAGTTATCTGCAGTATATACAGTGCCTACATTTCAGAACTTCCCACCCCTAGTACTTCGTTTAGCAGGGAGAATTTGCCGTAGGCAAAAAACATGTCAATTTAGAAATCGAGGGGAAAGTTTGAAACCAGTGCCAGTGGTATTTTAGGTTTAACCCCTTTACCCCTACCTACCCCCACTAAATGATTTTGAATGACACCTTCTATCTTGTAACACATCATTTTGAAGATCTTGAAAATTCTCACTCAACTCCGTTTAGAAATTGGTTGATTCGTTCTCGTAAAATATCGCAAAAAGGAACTCAGTGAGAATGACTACGATAGGAGAATTGAATTTTGTGAAATAATGACTGCGAGAATTCAAAATGACCCAAATTTAATAAATAATATTTGTTCCAGTGATGAATCAACTTTTTTTCTTAACGGCTTTGTAAATGAGCATAACTGTAGATACTAGGATAATGAAAATCCACACTTGTTTCGAGAGGATCATACGCAATATCCACAAAAAATAAACGTCTGGGCTGGAATTCTGGGAAACGAAATAACTGGCCCTATTTTTATTGAAGAAAATTCAACTGGTCAATTGTATTTGAACTCATTGGAGAATGCAATCGATCCACTCATAACACAGTCCTTAGAACGCCAAGTTGATGAAGAAGACAACCCGGTCTTGGATGAACAAAATTTACATTTTCAACAGGACGGCGCACCGCCACACTACGCATTGCATGTCCAACAGTGGCTCGATCAATGGTATCCTGACAAATGGATTGGCAGAAGTGGCGCTCTGGAATGGCCGGCAAGATCTCCGGATTTAACGCCATTGGATTTTTTCTCTGGGGTAATTTGAAGACAATGGTATACAAAATTTTCCTGCAGGACATTCAGGGTCTAAGACACAGGATTAGTGACACATGCGGACAAATTAATAACGAAACATTCACAAAAGTCCGACAGGAATTCGAGAATAGGTTGTACTTTTGCTTAGATATCAATGGTGAATATTTTGAACACCTATTGGAGTAAGATACATTTATTTGATTGCAATAGCTATTATTTTATTTTTTATTATAATTAATTTTTTTTTGCCCTATTTTACGAGAACGAATCAACCAAATTCAGTGTTGCAGTGATGTGTTGCAAGATTGGGGGTGCCATTTGAAATTATTGAGTAGGAGTAGCTAGGTGTAATGGGGTTAAATCTAAAATACCACTGGCACTGGCAACTTACCTCTCGATATCTAATTGTACTGCAAAATGAAGTACTCTGTGTGGGAAGTTTTGAAATGAAGGCACTGTATAATTGCTGTATCATCAGCAAAACTGCGAACTGTGCCTTTTCATTTGAGAAGGAAAAGTTCAGATTCTCAGAGACAGTATGAATCGTTTTCTTTCAAAGAAGGATAATAATGAAAAAACGTTGCTGTTTTGAAAAGTTGTCTTTTGCGGATTTAAAATCAGATTATCCTATTGGAATCATATGACATATTCTGCAGTTTAATAGAATAATACCTATCTGGGGGCAAACATAAGTTATATTCGTCGCATTTATGGATTTGTCACTCCCCTGTAGTTGAAAAAAATCAAAATTGCAGCCGAGGTCTGCAGGTTTTTATTCCTGTTCGCTACTGTGATCTACCTTACTGCAATGCGCGATTTTTGATTTCGTAAGTAGATATTAGAGCCATTGTATAAAATACAAAACGGGATTCATTCACTCTTTGATTCTATTTGGTGATGTTGCATTTTGAAAGTGATTCGAGTGATATTTACAAAACAGTTGAAAAAAATATGAATACTACTGTTTGAAAGTTTTTTAACACAACTTCGTGATAATTACTCCATTTTGTTTTCGCATATTCATTGTGCATGTATATGCGAATAATTGTGTGATAAATTGAATATTATCTTTCAACAATTTTTTCACCCTGAAAAAAATATATTCAGTTGGAAGAATTGAATAATGCAAAAAAGAAGGCGTGTCTGACTTGGTTTTGTTTTCAAACTTGGTCAAGACTTTGATTTTGTTTGATATGAGAATGAGAAGATACTATTCCACATATCACACCCTCAATTATTTTTTTGTACAAGATCAAACAGGAAAATAACTCAAACATAATATTGAATTAAATGAACAAGATCAAGAAAGACTAACGTTTCAAATCAAACTTCCGTAGGAACAGAAGCAATGAGCAATAGTCAGTATCACTTCGCCCAAACAGAAGAAAATGAAATGCAATTTGAGATGACCAATTGATTTTTATTTTCAGAAGAAGGCAATTCAGGTATCTCGGCAATTTTTAAAATTCATTTCGTTCACATTTCAACTTTTTTGAGTCAATTTTCATATTATTTGATAATTATGTTAATACTGGTCTCAAATGTGTGATTAACTATTACTGTCATTCCTAATTATTTATATGTTTTAAAAATTTTGTGATTATTATTTATTCAAATGATACTGTATATGTTATATAATTATTATATTTTAGTGAAAATATACCAAGTCTTTAGTTTCTGTGACCAACTCCTTCGTTAAAAGCTTACATTTTGGAGTCTGGAATAGACTCTAGCGGTCTATTCCAGAGTAAAACTAGCTTCGATATCAATCGCCGGATGAGAATTCCTTTTCTGCCTCTCACTCTCTCTGCAGCGGATTTCGATGGCTTCAACACACTTGGTTTATCTTCCACATCAAATGCCCAAACTGCCCAAGTGACCAAATCTTGAACAGTGTAGAGTCACTTCTTTTACTTTATGCGACTTGATCAAAAATTTGATTGTGTATCACATGCGATACTCATTGGAATTTTGAGTCATTATGATTTGAGAGGTACCATTTTGAGTCTCCTCAGCTCCTATCTTGAAAACAGTTATTAGTGGGTTGATCCTAATAATAAAAAATATGACATTGAAGCGATGCCACATGGAGGGAGTACCATAGGGTTTCTTGACCTTTCAACTGAAGAAACTTTTTTACTTAAAACACCTCATTATTCTGTTTTTAAGGGTGCTAAATCCAAATATGACACTTAATAAGCCGTATCACCTACCATTTTTTCATATTTGCACATCAATATATTAAAAAAAGAAGACATTGCCTGAAGATGGACCTTGTTTCAAGTATCTCTGTTTTTTTTTTGTATAGACTCTTATAAAAATCATCTTCAGCATGATAAGCTGAAGATTTTCCATCTCAATAGTTAGTACATTAGCAATAAAGTAGAACAGTTTCAGCTATATCTCGAAAACAAATATAATGACATTATATGTTTATCGGAGCATTGGCTCAACGTAGAAAATCTGATATCTGTGGATATCAATGATCATAACCTCATAAGTTACTATTGTAGACAAACCGTCCAACATGGAGAAGTCTCCATTTATATTCGTAATAACGTCACATGTAAACCTCTTCTCTTGGATAATTTATAAAAATGATTCTAAAATTGTTCGTTCCATTAACCAGATGACTAAAGTCAACCCTCAGAAGTCGAAATTCGTGCAAGCAATGGATTAACGAGGCCTTACCTTTCAACGTGCGATTACCCAGCACGGTGGCCCGGCGGGGAATGGAACTCCGGTCTTCCGCTTGAAAGGCGGATATGCTAACCTCTACACTACCGTGGATAATTTCTGTATTGAACAACGCGCAGAATTTTGTGGAATTAAATTGACAAAGATGAACATTGCAAATACTCACTGTCCAAAGAATGTGACTTGTTATTCAATATAATTGAAAAACTTTCAACTAAGTTAATCGCCAATTATACCGATATTATACTTAGCAGTGACTTAAACATTAACATAAATAAAAAGAGTCCTGTCTGTACATCTTGGATAAATACCACTGAATCTTTTGGTCTGAAGACTAAAAGAACGAGCTCCAAAAGCTCTACCTGTATAGATGACATTATTACAAACTTGAATGATAGCGAGTGTATTACGAGAATATCAGATCCTGGGATTTGCGGTCATGTTGGAGAATTCATTTCTATCACACCTATAGCTTTGGCATATATCGTTGTGAATAAAGTACTTATTTCAATACGAATATGTATTTCTCAAAGTACCTAACGTTTCTAATCTAATCAGGTATTTCACATCCTCCCAAGGAGTTGTCCTCCTAGGTTATCGTCCATCTTGTCCTTTCCAGTAAGAAGGACAGTTCGCTAGGAGATATCTTAATATCGGCAGGTGTAGGCCAAGACATGCCGAACACACACTCTTTTATTGACGATAACTCCGGACATTCACATAAAACATGCCTGACAGTTTCATTTTCCTGTTCACACATCCTGTATAGAGGTGTCTCCACCAACCCCATAGTATGGGGGTGTTTCCTTGGTTGACAGAGGCCAGTTAGAAATCCTACCGTTGAACATAGATTTTTTATGGTCATCACCAGATATTTCTTCGGCTCCAGCTTAATAGGGTCGCCCAGGGTCGCCCACGATCTGAGCCTTTTTTGGTTTTTGAGCAATCTGCGTATAGCTCTCACAGCATCTGACTCTGTGGTGTATTTCATTTGTATTTTGTAGGGTTTATTGAATACAAACCTGGATTCAATTGAATCACGGCCTGCCTGCAGTAGAAGTAGCGCAGAAAGCGCTTCTCTCCATAGGCTCAGCCTTCATTGAACCATTCCTACTTCAAGATTTACTCCAGCCGTACGCAATCGAATCATAGTCATTAACGCAGACTCCTCAAGATAGAGGTCCAGTGGGGTCAGACCAGTGATCAATTTCATTGCCGCAGTTGGTGTTGTTTTCATGGCTACTGTGATATATTTGATATAACTTTTGGATGGCCGTTGCTTGTAGAACCTTTGGTCCCCATGCGATGGCTTCGTACGTTAACATGTGTCTTATTATCGCAGTGTGGATCCAGGTGACCACACAGGGTGAAAGACCCCATGTGCGTCCCACTGTTCTCCGACACTGCACATAGGCCACATATGCTCTTTTTGCTCGATACTGTAGGTGAGAGTTCCATGTTAGCTTCCTGTCGAGGATAATACCAAGGTATTTCACCTCTTCAGAAAAGTTGGGTTGCTCTTGAAGATTTCGGGAGGCTTTAGTTTAGACCATCTCAGTCTTCTTGGGATTGATCGACAGTGAGTGTGTCTCACACCATGTTTCTATTAATTTGAGCCAATTCTTCGCTCTATCGCACAGTGCGTTTACAAATTTTCCGGTCTGCATGATAACTATGTCATCTGCATATGCGATTGTGTAGAATCCATTATTATGAGGGTGGTTGATCAGGGTGTCCAGGACTAAGTTCCAAAGAAGGGGTGATAAGACCTCTCTCTGCGGATATCCCCTCATGACCAGTCTTCTAACTGTAATGTCTTCTACATTAATACTTATTGCTCTAGTAGAGAGCATCTTCAGTATCCATTCTTCTACTTCCAGCTGTACATTCTTGGAGTTGAGCTGCTGGATAATTGTTGGAAAGGTTGTTTAATCGAACGCTTCCTCGATGTCTAGGAATATACCCAGGGTGGACTCTTTGTTATCCAATAATCTGTCGATTCTGCCAACCACACTGTGAGGACCGAATCAGTAGACCTTACCGAAGTATAGCATGCTGATTTGGATGGAGTCGATTGTGAACTAGCACTTCATCTCTTATGTACCTCTCACATAGCCTCTCCATTGTTTATAAAAAGATCGATGTGAGGCTAATTGCTCGGAATGCTTTCGTGGTAAGGTGTAGTCCATCCTACCTGATTTGGGTATAAATATCACTCGTACTCCCCTCCATTTACTGGGAATATACCTCAGAGCTAAAGAGGCTCTGAATATTCCAACCAGGTACGGCATAAGAATATCCATGTTTATACCGACAGGTCCTGGTGACTTGAAGGGGGTAAAGCCCCTTATGGCCCATTTTATCTTGTCCTCATCACTAACTGCACTAGCACATTGCCAGTCGTATTGTGAGGGTGTTGTTGGTACTTCCGTCTTGTCCGTCGTTCCAGGAAAGACAGAACCTGGGAAGTAAGTTTCCATAAAAATCTCAGCGCTCTCTTGGAGGTTGGCGGATTTGTCATCATTTTC
>WOGR01004422.1:0-14749 GCA_015342045.1 Leptinotarsa lineolata | reverse complement strand
TGATTTTTACGCAGTAACTTATCGGGGTAAACTATAAAGTTTGCCCTTTCTACACCTGTATAAAGTTCTCCATTATAATTTCCATATTTTTTCAGACCGTGGAAGGTAAAAATACCCAGAAGAAAATCGATAAAAAATATACGTGTTTCTATAAGCAGAAAAAGAAATGGATAGCAAATAATGGGCCGAAAAAGTGGCCTGCAAGATAACCAGATCTTACTATTTTGGACCGTTTTCTATGGGTAACATTGAAAAATAGGATTTACGCTGATAGAGATATAGAAAATGTGGAAGAATTGAGATTGAGAATTTTGAATGCTGCCGCAACAATACAGCAAAGGAGTGTATAAAGGGCAATAAATAAAATAAAAAACGAGTTCAAAAATGTCTAGAAATAGAAACACCAATTCGAATAGTTATTGCGCCACAAATTTTTTGTGTATATAAATTACTTCATTCAAATTTTCATTGCAATTATAGTGTTCGTTCCGGAAGATATTATTGCTATCATTTCTTTTTCCTTATCAAAACATATTTACTATATTTTTGTGGTAGATATGTTTCAGATAATTATAAAAGGTTTTGCTATTCAAAGTTCATTGTAGAAAACGCTCAGACCAATGGAAATGTGAAAAAATATGAATGGGTACCTATAAATGAAAAAGAAACCCTCGAAAAACTCTACGGTACATAAGGAGACGTGAAAGTTGCTATTATGTTTTTATTTAACTCAGTCAACCAATTCACAGGGCCGTAATTTAATCGGGAATAATTCACCCAATTATAATAAAATATTACCGAAAAATCCCGAAATATGGAATTAAATTGAACTTGTCAGTATGAAGTGATCGTCAACAATCCAAAAACCACAACAAAAAATACAGGTCCGTATTTAAAAATTCAAAGATGGGGGTGGCCCAAGTCAGATGACACCCTGTATAAAAAATTCATGGATATATTATGATAACCGACATCAAGTGCCAATAGAAAAATGTGGACAGATTTTCAATAAGTCTGCAAATGAAGAAGAAACTGGCAAAAACATAATTAGGGATTTTTTGGTTTTTCCTGTATATCTCCAGAACCAAAACAGCTATATCCGATTTCTTCACATCATTGAACAGGTCTCTAAAATATGCAACTTTGCCACGATTAAACCAACACTATCTCTTAACGTTTACGAAATACCCAGGTACAGAAACGAATTTGAATAGTCCTGTATATAACTTCTCTCAAGAATCCCAGAATACATTTATTCTCTTCTCAGAATATAACGCTTACTCATTCCTCAAACCTATAACTCTCTTCTCCCGTATTGGGAGAAATATTAATGTTGGATTCAATAAAAGCCAGAGATTCCAGTTCTACCATTGAGTAAGGATTTTCAGAAAAACTTCAAAACTTTCATCTCTGATCTGACTCAGAAAATTGCAAATTTTTTCAGAAACTACTTTGTGAAGAATGAACATCTGAACGATCTTTGCAAATATGCCCATGCATATATTTCTTTACAATTCATAGAAATTCAAACATATAACAGGACGCGTCAGAAACACATTTTTGAATTCAGTGATGTCAAAAGTCTCTATGAGTCGGTAGCATTCACAGTGGAGGTTTTTTGGAGACAGAAATTCCTGAGTCGCGCAAAAAAGTTTGTCTTTACAACATGGTGCTGTACGTGGAGTTGGATAGTGTCGTTATTATATTTTTTTATAATACGCATCATTATTGCATTATTGGATATTGAATAGATTTGGATATTGGTCCACTAATACTGTACAATATCATGTTGTTTCAATGCGACTAAGCCAAAAAAAACATTGATGATATGCTCTATGAATGTAATGAACGAAATACTTATTTGGAAACATCATGACATGATCAAAAAAATTATCAACAAAAACTACTCGGTTCATATTCAATAGGGTAAAATTTGTAAAAATGGTATTGGCTTCTGATACCTGTTATCAAGATAATATAAAACATCGGTAAGGGTTTTCTCATATATTTAAAAAATGACAATTTTCAAATGAAAAAGTAAACAATTATTAACTCTGTTGCATAGTCCTCATATATTTTGATTTATTCATAATCCTAGAATATGGTGAAGGTGCGTTGAAAATAATGGTGAAGTCTTCAGTATAGAGAAATACAAGGTCAGTGGACCATTAGAAGTATCTGGAGAATGAAATGACATGTCGATCTGAAAATTTTGAAGTGGCTGTTGGTGATTGCGTTCTATGATTCTTAAATATTTTAGGAAATCCAACTATACCGTTTTATAAATCAACTTTGTTTCTTAAAATGGAATAGGTAACCTGTATATTTCAACATTTACGGATGCTACGTATGATAATAAATATCTTTTATCCGTAATATCTCAACCTTGCCTGAGTTATGAAAAGCTTCTTCATGGCAGTAAAAATGAGTAAAAAACAATGAATTGAACATATGCATTGATGGAAAAATGTTAACCAGCCAACCAAAAATTGATGTGCTCGAAAAGGAATCCTAATTGGATATGGTCGATTGAGACTCGACACAGGTCACAAAAACAACGAAATAATCCGACAGCTCGTGGAGACAAATCCCCGAATACAACGAAGTAACTCTGTCGACTGCCATCAGAGATATAATTCAGTATGATACGGGCCGAAAAAACACACTAATCCGCTGGTAATCGCAGATCCGTTTCAGTGCGGATTTATCCGTCAACTTCGACTAATTCACACGATAGCCGCCGTCAATTCGGATCCAGCGGAAATGTTTCCGTAATAGAAGGAAATTAGGACGAATGAAATGAATTGGGGTTGTTATGTGATGTTTCGGAAAATGCCCATTCGACCGATGTAGATAAACTACATTGTGACTATTTGTTGGTCAGGAATGACATGAACATATTGTGTTAGTGAATTCATTTTTTTATTGAATTCAAAAGGGTATATTTTAAGGAAAGAATAATTTTTGGGAGAAAACGGTTTTGGCTTTCTACTTCTCCAGCTTTATACAAAAAATGTGGGAATCTTCCAAAGGAAGAAAGAAAACAAACAATTTCAAAGTAAACTCTCTGTTCATGCTTTACATATCTGCATGAAGGGTAGTTATTGTAATAATTTTCTGTCTTCTTTTCTATGAAAGTATTTCTCAGTGATAGAGAAGTAGAAAGCCAAACTTTATAATAATAATAATCGACTTTATTCATCACAAGGAATAAAGTATTTCTGATTTGTATTTACTTTATTTGAAGATAAACTTGTAACGAATGGGCGAAGTGTCAGCTAAAGCTGTTTTTCAACTCGACCCTTCTCTTGGCGCGTTAGGGAAAAATAATTTTTGGGATGCGCGTGCACACCGTCACAAAAAACCGACACCCCGAAGTTGGCTTCTTCTTCTTTAATTCATATATAGCTGTTACTTCTCAGTCGAGTGCATTTGGCCATACTCTTCCCGGCCATAGTGAACAGAAGCTCTTTCCGGGGGCGCAGCTCTCTTGCTCGAGAGGATGCTGCCACCTTATGTTTTTTCATTGACTTTTTTTTATGGAAACACTTCATTTCTTTACCAAGGGGCCGCCAGTTCTCTCAATATGGCTTTCACAAACTTCCAGATAACGATTCCAGTAGACTTCCTCACAACTCATAGAACTGTGTCATCCAGATAAGGATACCCAGTGAAAATATAATATAATAAATAATGAAAAACGTTCATTTCAATAATATGTAGATGAAATATAGATACAATTAGACAAAAAAGTAAGAAGAAAACGTAATATGTCACGAAAGCATCGCTTGTGTGTGACAGATATAGCTATAATAAAAAATTGAAAAATACAGTAATTTGAAGAAATATACAATCGATAAAAAAATTGTGATTATAATAATTATAATAAAACAACACTCCATTTTTTAAAAACACCTTACTTTTGAAGAAGTTACCAACAGAATAAAAGTGAAGACATCTCCGTATGTTTGCATGAGAACTGGCAACTGTATCCACGATATTTATTTGAGTGTTTTTGAACATACAACACGTGTTTTGTATGAGTTTGAATGAAATATTTACAAAAATATACATAAATAAATATTTTTTCAAATAATATATCGTGGTGACTGACATTCATTAACAATTTATTGATTTAAAGATAATTTGCTGTGATTATGAGTGATAAAAGTGGTTTTAACATATTACTTTGGATGATCTACACATCTTTGTGAAGAGTTAATTCTTTGAAATTGATTGCTTCCTTCCTTTCTTCGGAAGATTCCCACATTTTTTTGTATCTGCTATTTTCACATAATCATTGAATTGCACGAAAGAAAAAATTTTCGAAACGAAGATTTTCATATGAACGCTAAACTATACGAAAAACCCCTTTTTTCTATTCCGTTTGTATTCCAAACATTCATATAGAATCTAATCAGATATCATTCACAGGATTTCCACACAATATAATTTTTGAAAGAAGTACAATTTCACTTACATCACTTTTTTCAGAAGAATTATTGGATCACTGAATCAGTTAACTAATATGGATAAGATTATATAAATAACTCTCAATTCGTTCATGAAATTACGAGTTTTTTGTCATGGATTGGGTTGAATCCACCCATGTCATGTTTTAGCCAAGAACTCTCCCAAAAACTAATCACTCCTAAAAAGATAACCCCTTTTTAATTTAAATCAATAACATTCTACAGGACATGTTGGACCAACAAAGCCTCCTAGGTAACCATACGGTTACAGGTTTTCCATCTTTTCTTATAAAATATTCATTCAAGAACAACGAACCAGATCAATCCTCGTGAATAATTTCCATTCGGCAGGCTTCTCCTCGATACCGCAACACATCAGTGAATCTTTCTCCGTTTCCGAATATCGAAATAAATTCCTGGTGCGAACCCTTGCAGCGGATAGACCTTTTAATCACGACGGATTACGGCAATGCAACGACCCTACATAGTTCACAACAAACTTTCGTTTGTCAAAGGGAGAATGAGCTGGTTGTGGAGGGTTTACATTCACAAATGTTGCTCTGAACAGATCGAAATTTAGTTGAACCAACTTTTTATCTGAAGTCCTTATCAGCAATAGCTCTGACATAATTACATGATCAAGAACAAAACACAAGCACTACAGAAAAATCCTCAAGGCGCTCTAAGAGCAGTGCCTGTGTGAAAGTAGCGATTAACGTTGGATTTGAATCGCTGGAGATTGAATTCATCTGGAAAAACTTTCTCAAAAAGTTTATTCCACGTAAACACAGTTCTCCAAATGAAAGAGTTCTTGAACAGTGGTGTTCGAGGTATACTGAGTTGTACCTCAAAACGATCGGCAGCCACAGTCCGTCGCGTATTTCTGATATGTACCGCTCTTGGTAGAATCAAATATGCCAAGTCATTTGAACATCTCTCGTGAAAGTATCTATAGAAGAGAGACAAATCTCCAACCTTTCTTCGATGTTTCAGACTATCAAGGTTACAAAAGATGTTCGTGCCTCCAATCGAGCAGATGGCTCTTTTCTGGATGGAATCCAGCAGCTTCAGGGTATGTTTAGGGGCGGAGCTCTATACACGAGAACAATATGTCTCAAAACACTATACAACTCAGTTCGTCATCGCCAACAAAGGATGCAGCAAAACAGCATAATGGAAGAACTCTCTTGCAAGTCCAAAAATGAAAAAATAAAGCTTTAATAACCCCTGAAGAATTGGGTTAGCAAACACTAACTACTTGATATAAAATTTCACCTACAGTAAAAACTTTCAATTCTCAGGAGGACATGGATGAAACACTAATTTATTTTGAACGAAAGTCGTTTGCGGGTGAATTTATTCTTATTTTTCCTGAAAAAACCTAATCTCTTTTTCCCTTTCTATATATTGCTTGAAAGTTGAAAGCCAAAAAGGTTTTTTCGCAAAAACTGAGTACTCCAAAAACATTTTCATTTCAAACAAAGAAATTATTTTTTATTGATCTGCTGAGAAAATTGAAAGAAAAATGTTTTATTACCATAGATAGTATAATTCCAACAGCTGTAATTGAATTGAGTTCTGTGAATGTGTGATAAAACACTGTCATTGTAACATTGTGTGTAGCAGATTTTTTTCCAGAAGTATAAAGTTGTAAAGGATGAATAAATTGTCTTTCAAAGCTACCCAAAGAGTTGCTGATGAGGACTAATGTCTTCACATGAGAGAACTAAAGGTACACTTGGAGATTAAAATTTTTCCTTATAAGAGGAATTTGATATCAATAATCTCATCAACTATGTTGTGTAGCGACTTTGTATATGATATCTGTTTGAATTTCACAATTTTGAATACAAACTGACTGAGATTGAGTCATTAACGTGTAATTCATATTCGTATTTGAAAGTAGTTGTTTCAGATTAATTTTTCTTTTCAATTCGTATGTGATTTACATTTTTCTGTGAAGAGCTCATGAGTGTGTATTTCATGTTTTCTTTTTTGAATTTCCCATATTTTTTATATAATGAATCAAAATTAGCATGCCTGAAAATATTTTTGACGACTAGGTTTCCTCCCAATAACTAATTTCTTCCATTATTGAACCATTTCAATCAACTCTGTCATTGATATTCGAATCCTGTGACACAAAGTTGTCGAGTTGAAAAGATTCAATTTGTTCAAGCCGAACTCCCAAATAGCTAGAGGCACAAAATTTATACTCTATTCTAGTTACAAAGAACATTTGCGGACATGAATTGATGGTAGCTTTTTGCTCCCGACCGCCATCATTCTCTGATTCCCACAAAAGTTCACGAGATCAATCAACCTGAGTATCTGTCAGGTTCTCTTAATTGACAAATACTTTCTTTGTCCCGTAAGCAAGAGAACGATCTACCGAATAAATTGTACCAATGACTGAAGTAAGGCCAGTTCAGAGCTTAATAAGAAAAAGTTTCAATACTGACACGGTGTGTTGGTGATATTCATAAAGAGTTAGGAATGAGAAGGGTTTTTCTGGTTGACTCGGGATGTATTGGGTTAGATCGAGTTCAGCAGGGAGCTGTATATTATGTTCTGTCGATTCTTGTAATTTCCTTTTCTTGAGTGGAGTGGTTTCGATGTTTTTGAATTCCTATATCTCCTTACTTCAGACGCATGTAAGGCTATCTGTTCTATCAAATGACCATCTTGTAGTACACTAACCCGCTTGAGTATAAAACCCTTGAAACACCTCGGTTGGAAAGATGGTCTTTGTGATCCTTGAGCAAGCAGAAGCATAGAGACAATTTTTCAATTAGCTCAAAAATGACAAACTCTTTTTAATATAATAATAATAATTTATTCATCAGAGTACAATATAATATAAATAATAATAATAATGTGACTTTATTTTTTTTTGAAATACATATAATACATTACATTATAGGAACAATAAGGTGGTATTCAACTTAGTTGCTCTTCCGTACAACCTCCCCCCTTACCAACAGTGAAGATACACATTTGGATATTGAACAACATAAGTACCTGTATATATACTTATACACACATATGCGTACATCACATGTAGACATACAGATGAAGCTAATAAAAAGATATATTATTGAGAAGTAATGAATAATATAGTGAGATTATAACTTTGATCAACTAATAATCAAAATTACCTAAAAGTATTCATAAATCTCTCCATGTACATCAGCAGAAGGCTATTAAAATTTAATGAATTATAAAATCCCCTACCATTAACGTATTTTCATCATATAGGTATTTTTTGAGTATCTTTTTGAAAGCATGAGATGGTGAAACTCAAACAAAATTTGGATTATACAATGCAATATTATTGATTTGCCACATTTCTGTCAAAACTATACAGTCAATATCATTGAAGTATTCTAAAAATGTTTCCAGTTCCTCAAAAATTTTTGAGATGCTTCTGATATTTTGATGTATCAACGTAAAACCTGCAATTATCCTCAATTCTCTCTCACAGTCAGCGTAACTATCACAAATTGATGTATCCATTGAATTACTTTCAAAATCTCTAATGGATGGATCCATATTTCGATACTTTTTTACAAATCCATAAAGATATAAGCAAAATAAATTCAAATAAACATGAGTAATTTCAGCTAAAAGTAAATTATTTGTTGCGTGTTGGTTGTTTCCTAGACGATTTATTGATATTTTCTTTCATTATTTTGTTTCATTAGGTATCTTGAAAATTCAACAAGTAATATTTTAATAAGTGTATTTTTTCCTATGATGTAGACGTTATTAGTGTCCTGTTTTGTTGGGTGCACTTTCAAATTGGTATTGAGCAAATCTAAAGTAAACCTTGTTAGATCCTCTTCTGCATATCCAGAATTGAATATTATTATATCACTTTCTCTTAACTGCTTTTTCAAATATTTCATTTTTAGTTTTCAAATTATCAACCTCTTCTTTTAATTTTTTTAATTTTTCCCAACGTTTTGTATTGACAATAATAATATTTTTGATGTCTGTGATTTGTGCTAACAAATTTTCCAACAGAATCTTATTCTGCTCTGCGATGAATGATTTCAGCTCTCTAACACTCGTTTGGAAATGGATTTGTTGAATTGCCCGCTGACTATATCTGGGGAATTCGTTATCTCTATGTTGACAAAAAGTGGTGAGTGATTCTCACTCTTGGTCTTCGTAAAGTTCTTTTTTGAGTTCTTTTGCGTAACTATTTTTGTTTTCCGAGCTGATCTTACGAATCAGCAACTTTTATTTCACGTTCAGTCAAAATTTCACGATTTTTGACAAACTTTTACTCACTTCAAACAGGTTTTTTACACGGAATACGATAAGATAGAACCGAATCTGGTCTGGCTGGACTTTACTCTGAGAATTTTACGTATCCTGTCAGTAACCTTGTGGACTGTGTCCTAGTCCTAACCTTTCTTGTGGAAGGTTAGGACTAACCTTTCTTGTGGACTGTGTCCTAGTCATTCATCCAGACACTTAGACATCAGTTGGTAATCCTCCTCGAACCTTCCAGATGGTAGACTCATTGAGTCCAATAACCAGAAGTAGTTGGTAGAATCATCAACGAGTCCAACAACTAGGACTAGTTGGTAGACTCACCAATGAGTTCAACAACTAGGAAGTTGCAAGGCGTTGCTGCTAACTACCGCGGAAGATGTCCGTCGCAGTTTGTGAACATTGGACAGCGGACACCTAATTTTGTTAACCACATTTCCCATTCAACTTCCGACAACGAAAGCTCGAAACTTAATTCATTTTTTCAGTGGTAATGTTCATTTTCAATGAATCATCTAGAGCCATCAGATATGCTTTCAACAGAAGACTGAATAGGGGTTCTAATGATGTCTTGGGCTATCAAGTCAGAACTCCAACACTGGTCTGAAATGAAAAGTTGAGTTTCATAACCTATGATATGAAATTATTTAGTTGAACTAAACCAATTTGTTTGAAGTGAGTCTACAAATGGCTAGAGGGTTGAAATTAATCATCTAGTTTAGCTACAATGACATTTGTGGCCACAAATTGATCACAACTTTTTGCTACCGACCGCCACCATTCTGCGATTCCTACAAAAGTTCACGAGATCAGCCCGAGCATCTGTCAGGCTCTTTTGATTGACAAATACTTTCTCCTTGCCAGTAATGGAAGTCGCTCCTAAATTTCAAAGCAAGACAACGATCTGACAAATTGAACCAATAACAGAAGTGCGACCAGAAAGTTCGGAGCTTGATGGAAAAAGTTTTAATAACCGGGTGAGAAGTTTCTAATCTCTGTTGGTTAAGATGGATTTCAAAGCTTACGTTTCGAGTTTTGACGTCCTTTTTGTTGGATGCACTGATCCAATTTGTTTGGTTTCTGTCACGCACGACGCCTACACCGCGATTCAGAAATGGAGTTTCGCGAAGTACGAAGTGAAGTTTGCTTGTGGCGGCGGGGATTAAGTCATGAGTGAAATTATTTACGACTTGCATGTTATGGGGCATTATATCAAAAAGGGGTAGGCATATCGCTTGCGGATTCATTTTTCATGGATCAAGAACAGTTGGCTGAGAGAATAAGCATGATTTTTTTATTCATATTCATGTTTATTTGAAACAATTATCACAGTACGTAGGTAAAGTTGAGACATATTACGAAATAGTTTGTAATGTACTATTCAAGAGATGTTACAAATAATAAATATAAACTTTCACGGCCGGAGATACCTGTATGAAAGCTATTTGCCGGGTTTTCTGACCTCAAAAATAATTAGTGTACTTTGCTTGTGTATGAGACAGTGTATGTTGTGTGTATATATGTGTATATGTGTATATACGTGTATGCGTGGGAGTATGCGTGTGTACATATATTTGTAAAGTTATAGACAATGTCATTCAGTATTACATATGAACCAACTTTCTTTTTTATAACTGATACAGCATAGTCAATATTGCGAGAGTAATCTCACTTCCTATTTACCTAATAGGTATACTATAATCTAATCAGTTTATGTGCCAAAACATCATTTTTCTCTCACATGTAATTTGATTGAATATTTTCGGAGATATTACAAATAATTGAATAGAATTATAGTGAATTTATAGTGAAAATCATACAATAAACTGTATTATTGTATCAATGAGTTTTGATATTACAAATTTAAAATGCAGAGACATAGCGATTGCGGGTTGCGGCGGTACCGGGACAATTATATTTCGGTCTTTCAAGAGTCACCTTCAAGAGTCAGACTTTCTGTAGTTTATTTAGTATCAGCATGGCACCCATGCGAAGCCAGGGCGGTTCGGTAGTCCATTATACCTTGAAAATGAGAACATTTCAAAATCAGATTTAGGCCATTAGCTGACTAACAAATTCCCATATTTTATATATTCCAAATATTTCCACGTGATTGAGTTAACAAACACCAGTTTCCTAAAAACGCTGTCGACGGCCACACTCTTTTCTGCCAATCCTAAACACGTACAATGAAAGCTTCAAAGCCGTTCGACCGCGTGACCAGCCTCCAAAATCTGACTTCCGGACCTTGAGTAACGATAGAAAATGCGAATGTGAGTGCATTCTCCCAAATTGCTCTTTCGAATAGTGCACTGCCATTCTTGTCACGCAAACTGTGTTCCTAAAAACCCGTCGATTGCTGGACTTCGGTAATCCCGTCGACAGGAATTTCTGGACGTCGCCGTCGTTTTAAGGAATTTTACTTCGCCTAGGGCAAGCAATAAATATCACGAATACTGGACAGATGACGTTCCAGATCGGAAAAAATATCGATGAGGAGGCATTCTTAATGAAAAAAAATCAGTTTTCTTGAGGTGACTAGCTGGAAGAAATTGTTTCTGGGAGAAGTTTGCCAACTTGGACAACAAAAATTGATGAGATACCCGATTGATTCAAAAAAGATTAGAACTGAAAATGTTTGTAGAGGACACTTCACTTGTTAGACTTCTGTTTTTTAAGAATATGTGTAAATTGATTGAGGGTATAATAATTTCATAGTGAATGATAAGTATAACAAATCAGTAGATTCGAAAAAGGCAAAACTTTTAATTGAAACCAAACCTTACTTGTGATCTAATTAGCTTATGCTAGGAACACATATAAACTTATAAGTAGCATCAGCTAAAGATAAAGAATATAATTTCAGTTATCAAAAATAAAGTTAATTCTGCTCAAAATTCCAGAAGAGAACGTCCTCAGTCTGAATTCTGTTATTAACTGCACCATAGAGAAAGATAGCGCCTATGAACTTAACAAGTTTTGTAAAATATAGACAAATTTGTGTTTTGACATAACGTTTAAGATCAACAGACCTATTTCAAGTTTGGAAACTTTCTTTTAACTGAGACTCAGTTTCTAGATATGTGTACTTATCATAATGAAATCAAAGTTGAATAACTTTGTGAAATTATTCACAATTTACATGGTCACGTTGGAGGATTTTCAACACAATTCTAAAATATCAAATCAGTTGCGAGCCAAACGCTATTTGATATGGAATCAAGTAGATCATATTGTTTTAATTTGCTCTAAAATTACATCTATATAGTTCGCTACATTACCTGTACAGGTATCTCAGCACATGGTAACGAGCTAACGTCTATTGTTTCAGGTGAAAAAGTGCAAAGTATACAGTGCGCTTCGTTTGCTGTTCACAGACACTTCTTAAATTTTCATTCCACTACTATGATCTACAAATATTGTTATCATTGCAAGACCTTCCTGTCCGTTATTTCTAAACAAATCAAGACATCGTGTACCGACAGTTGATAAAACATCCTATTGTTCTTTTCACCGGATCTAAAATATTCAACATGATATCATGCTGAAATTGAACGGAAACTTTTCAGTTGGAGCTGACTGAAGAGTGAATAAATCGAATTGAAGGTGAATGTGCAAATATAACTCCACAAGATACAGCTTAAAAGTTGTGAAAACAAGTAGGTAAGCAGTACCCAGTGGGCAATAAAAACGATTTTGTTTCTCTCATAGAAGTAGGTAAAGTTGGGGTCCTGGTACCCACTACAGAAAGTGCCAGAACACTCAGGAATTACAGAAAACATATCATCTGATGAGTGTACCAGACATGGATCAGCAGCTTCATATGTGGACATCAACCAGCTGTCTGAGAAAAGAACCAAAGAGGAACTGCTTCAACAGAACAGGAATCGAAACTTCGCAGAGCTACTTACTGTATTTATAGGACATCTGGACTGAATAAATTTAAGCACAGAAGAATACAATAAACCACCAGCCAAGGACTTACACCTGCATGTTCCCCGAAGACTCGAAAGAAGTATGTAAGACTGACAGAAGGTTTCGTAGGAGAAAAAAAATATGTAGGGGCTATAGCCTTCCAAAATTAATTGAAAACTAATGTTCTGACTTTTGTCATATTGTGAGAGTAGATAAATAGCAGCAGGAGTAGTATACAAACGAGCAGTACTCAAAAAAAAAACGTGTGCGGCTCGAGATGCACTTTTTAATATTGAAATTGTTCAACTTGAGAGAAGTTTGGTTTATTAGGACTTGAATTCTATGTATATTAATATGATAATGTAAGGAAAGGTTATTTATTAATAAAATATTTTATTGATTACTGTATGCACATTTAATATAACTACCATAAGAAAATTGCTACTTTTGTAGGAATAAATAATGACACTAATAATGTTAATACATAAAATTGGTATCAACATTTTTAAGCCACGTTTCACGAAATGAAAGAATATTACGTGCTTGCTGGTTAAATTTTTATAATACTGTCAAGGGTACCTATTTTTCTAACACACACTGAACACTGAGCGTCTGTCCAACAAGAAAGGAAGAGCCTGATTTCGGCTGACGTGTGCGTGAGAGAAAGGGAAGCCAGACAAACTGGCACCGTTGCGCGTTAGGTAACGAAGCGTTTTACCCTCCCATAAGAAGTTATCACTGCAAAAAGATCCTGCTTGAAGCTTCGCCCCTAGCAGGAAATTCATTCATATGTTCTCATCCAATAAACTTGGTAGTTCACGTATTTTCTCAGGATATCTGCAAGTCTCTCAAATTTTTGAAATATTCAATAGTCTTACTGAACGCTTTACATGAGAGTTGAAAATATTTCTGATTTAAATGACTCCAAACTTTCCGAAAGCACCATGCATTTCCATTAAGTTGAAGTTCATTAACGGCCTAGATAAATTTCAATATGAGTTTCAGAGTTGTAAGTTCCGAATAGCATTTATTCGTGGAACATTCAGTCGTAGTAAATACGGCGAATATAAAAGCTCTGAATGAAAGTACTTTTCCAGCGCCGAACGGAAAACAGGGGTGGACCATTAGGTTAATTAAAATCGTAAAGCTGGGATATGGTTGTTCGAGAACGGCAGAAGCAGAGAAAGGTTATGCATTTACTTTGAATTTTTTTGAGGTTCAATTAAACTCATTTGTTTGAGTATAGTTTGAACCCTATATTGAAGGTCGGTTGTTGTACATAACACAAAACCAGACACCTAACTACAATCTTTGAAAGTGGCTGAAAAAATATCGATAGAAAAACATATTTGAATGAGTATAATCAAAAATATTATAGAAGAGAATAAATAATGTTTTCTTTATTATATAAATAATTGATGCAACTTTTTGAAAAGTGATACAAATTATAAATCATCAAAAAAAATATAATTAATTGGCGCTCCGAGCGACTTGATTAATTCCAGTGGTGCATTTGCTTTTTCAGCCGCAGGAAAACCCGGAAAAACCTGCAGCACCACCTCATCTGAAGATCTTGATCATGCCAATGTCCTCTCTTTCATAAAACAAAATGTAGAGTATCTCCGGAGGCTCCAATGAATTCAAAACATCACCAGAAAATTTTGTGACGCGACTATCGTCAAACTTAAGCCAGTCCGTTTTATCCTTGGCCAAAGCGTAATAATGACCAGACTTAACGCCAGATCCACAGTGAACAGTGACTGCATGAAGATTATAATAGTGCTCTGCTAGATTGAAGTGTGAATCTATGTCTAACCTTCTTAAGATTTTTTTGCTTCTGTCTGACGTTGAGTCATGTTGGAAGATTACCAGTGTTATTATTAGATTGACTGGTGCCTCAGCTATACTTATTGTCTTATTATAGTCAGTTAGTTTTGCGCAAATTAGGCAATACAGTTGATCATCACTCGTTAAAAGTTCTATTTTTAGATGATTTAACAACAAACTTTGTACGGACTGGTTATCAGTCATAGTAGGAAACGCTAGTTGAAGTTCCAAAAAGTCACATAAGTTTTTGCTAA
>WOGR01004421.1:0-14749 GCA_015342045.1 Leptinotarsa lineolata | reverse complement strand
GGGCGTTGGATTATCTCCGACAGATGTCAGCGCAGGAATCTTCACTGAAGTATTTCCTGCATATGCTGTTGGCGATACAACTGCCGGAATCGATTTTCAATTATTGAACGGGCACAATTTCAGACCGGTTTCGGTCTCTCATCAGTGCAGATAGAGGCCATCATCAACATATAGTCGATGATATTCTATAATTAAAATTCGAATTTCTTTCAGAATATCATTCCTCATACTAAGTCAAAGCGAACAACAAATTACATGTTTGTCATCGCCCCACCTGGTGAACGAGGTACTAACCAACCGCATATCCGAAATTTGCCCAATTCCTCGTATAAGGACAAAAAAATTTTCACATACAGTCAGTGGGCACATTTGAAGACTGGCTATAAATCAAATCATTTGAAAAAAAAATTCCTTCAGACTAGTTCAGACTCTCTACACTGTGAGTTAATGGACTGACACCTATCAAAAAACAACTACTCCCCTGGCTATTACCACGAAGGATGTATTATCCGACAGGAGTCAGTGCAGGAGTCTTCACTGAAGTATTTTCTGCATATGCTGTTGGCGATACAGCTGCCGGAATCGATTTTCATTTATTGAACGTTCAATGATTACAAGGTACTTTGCTACCAGTTTTCTGAAATTTATTTCTGTCAGGATGCAGTCAGATTCTCAGATTCACTGAAATGGAATTCAATAGTATACATCATTTTTGAAATCGAGTCTCCGAATTCATATAGTTATGAAATATTTTTTGAAGATTTCACAGGGCAGACCATTCCTATCAGAAGCTTTTATAAAATTGAATCAAAATCACAACATGCACTACCTTCAAAATACATTTCAAAAAAGCTTTTCTTCATTGAAAGATTAGGTAGTTTGAAACAGTGTTTTTTTCATATAGAAATACTCCCATATAATATATCAGTGCTCATTGCACATTTCCCTTTAAATCTATCACTGATTCGAAGTTACATTGTTTTTAGCTTGATTTTTTTCAATTTGGAAAAGCTTTGGAAGTCGGGGAATCCCATGTGGTATGAAACGAAGAGCGATTCGATTGCCGTATTCGAGATAAGCTTCCGACGGCCTTCCGAAGGGATGCAGCTATGGCAGATAGCTATGTAAATTTCCGGAGTTTCATCAATGGCCCAAGAGAAACAGCTATCTGATATATCCTTTACTAATTGATTTTTATACTCATCAATGATTGATTACGGAAAAAAGTACTGACAGACGTTTTCATTATCGTCAAGGTAAATTCTGTATCAGGTAACTAAAGTGAGACGGAGATATTTTTAGAAGAGATTAGTTTTCTGAAAACAGTTTTTTGGCTTCCCATATCTCATGCTTCATACATAAAATATGGCAAACCTTCAAAGAAAAAATTCAGTTCGGAAGTGGAAAGTCAGAAAAACTGATGTCTAATGAATAATAGTCCATTTACAATTCAAATGGAATCATCATAACTGGGATTGAACAAAAAAACTGCAGATTCAGCCCTGCACGGCGGAATCTTAGGCATCATCAGGTACAGTTGACGTGCGAAAACCCTCATATTGGGAAAGTTGTGGCGGGTGTTGAGTTGAGAATCTTGCACCTTGATTATCCGACTACCTCATAATGGCGAATCAGCTGTAATCTCTTCAGAAGGCTATTTTGTCGGCCGTAGAGGTCATTGCAGATGATGGGTCGCAGGTTCATTTCTAGAGCTGCACTTTTCGGCCTGGATGGTTACAGGTCACCTGTGAGGATCAGAGCAGCGCCGACTGGCTTGTGGGTGTAGTTAGTACCCTACAACCGTGTAAAGGCGCTTTTCTAAAATGCGTCACAGGGAACCAACTTTCGAAGCGACACATCTGCGTAGCTTACTCACCTGACGAAGGCAGTCACAGGACCTTCCAACAGGTCCTCACTAGATTGAGGAAAATACACCATGGTCTGTCAACCTTGGAGTGGTCTATTCTCCACAAGGAAAATTCAGGCCCTGGTCAAACATGGAACTCCACTGTTGAAGATGGCTCCATGGCTGTGCTGGCGAGGATGGGTTTCAGATCACATTTTGGTTGTGGGCAGGTCTCAATCCGCCCTAAAACCCGGGCACCCTTCCAGAAGGCAACTACCGAAGTAAATAAAACCAGCGGCTCATGCCCTTCCCAAGTCTGGGAAACCAGTTGCTTCCGAGGAGACGAAGACAGCTAACGCCTTGTCGAGAAAATCAGGGAAAAAAGCTGGACTTGGCTTTTCGGAATCGCAGACAGAAATCGTTTCGTTAAAGGGTTCCAAAAAACCAGCAGGCAACTCAGATACGGCAGACGACAGGTGTCCTCACCTCATCATTAGGACCCTCCATCTTCTTACTCCTAGGGTCGAGGAGTTATGAGTTTGCGGCAACACTTCATCAAGTGCTTGCAGGAAAACCAACATTATGCCAAGGCCGCTCCATACGTCTTTGACAAAAACTTCAAAGACGAATCAATCGACCTTGCTTTCCTGCAGGAACCATGGACTGGAGATACAAGCCGAGTAACCACACTGAGGTATTAGCGTGTCCCGGAGTGAAACTCAGAGCCTGTCTGATCATCAGGAAGGATATTCGTTATTTTTTGCTTATAGGCTTCTGCACCCAAGACGTGATAGCCATCCGAATTTCCTTACAGGGCAGGTAGGGTAGGACGAATATTATCGTCTGCTCTACCTATTTTTATGGAGATTCGGATACTTTATCTCCTCTAGCTGTTGGGCCATTTATCGACTACAGAAAAAGAAACGAACTTCCAATCGTAATGGGATGTGATGCCAGTTCACAACATGCAGCTTGGGGCAGCATGAATATAAATCATAGAGGTGAGATGCTCTTTGATTAAATACTAGAAAAATAGCTACCTGTAATTAATGAGGGCTGGGAACAAACTTTTTCCACGAGCAATAGGCAAGAGGTATTATACTTAACCATCAGCTCACATTCTCTGAGCAACAAGATACACCATTGGACTTTATCTACTGAAGCTTCTTGTTCAGACTGTAGATATATTCTTTTCAATATTGGAATAGATCTAAGAACAGTAGTGGAATACCATGACTCAAAGTCTACTGACAGGAGTAATTATAGAAACTCCCTTCAATTGCACTATAGCACACTAGCGGAGCAATTTCGCGAAATAGTGATCTCATCCTATCATAAGAAATGTCCACTGAGAATTAAAAGAGATGACCATAACTCTTCTTGGTGGAACAAAAGTCTTGAAAAACTAAGAAAAGAAGTTCGACGATTAGGAAGGCAAATCGGGGGTCTTGGAGGAAGTTTTGTGAGAGTATCTCTGATCAATTCAATTCAAATACGTTTATTATTATAAGTGTTATCACAAAAAATATATATGTTAGTGTTTTGTGGTGGCCCTGTTTTAGGCTGAGGCCTCTTTAGTGTTTGGTTGCTGCTGTAAGTATTGGTGTTGTATGTTCTGTGTGTTCTTGCTTCTGTTTTGTTGTTGTCCGGATCTTTGCTGTGGTAGATTTTTCTGTGTTTTTGAAGTTGTTGACTATGGTTCCATTAAATTGTCCTGGTCATTTGCTGTGGTCGGTTTTCGTGAAGTGGGTGTTGGGGGTCATTTTCGTAGTTTCCAGTCTCTTCCAAGGTGCGGTCATCCACTATCTGATGTACCTTGCAGCACAATAATCAACAAGATTCTCTCTAGAGACCCGACTGCTGTAATTGGGTTGCTGAAACGACCCGATGGAACATTTATGACCTCTAGGAAATAAACGTTAGAGCTCTCGATAGAAAATCACTTTCCTGGAAGTGAGACTCTTGATAGCAACAGACTTCTCCTCTTTGAGAACGCCAACCACACAAAAAAGGGCGATTGGGACGTTATCAAGAAGCGTGGAGTTGAAAGCACTTGGCTTCTACCGAGCAACGTATAAGTTGATAACGAATTGCCAAAAACGACTCTTCCCAACAGAAAGACATGAGAAATTGTTTCCGGTCTGGATTCCTGGCCACCCTGGCCTGGAAGGCAATGAGACTGCTGACTCCCTCGCAAAGGAAGGTGCTGCAAGTAGCTCTATCGAACCCGACCTGTCATTGGTATTGCTTTAGGTTTTGCCAAAAAAACATTGAACGCCCTACAAAGCTTGAAAATAAACATTTGTTGGAATACAGTAGGGATGAACTACGATATCAAACAAGCCTCCTTTCAGGTCACTGTTGTCTCAGTCATCATATGCAGAGACTCGGACTATCGAAAGACATTGTGTGTCGCCTCTGTTTGGAAAATGATGCAACAGCAGAGTATAAACTTTGTGCCTGCCCCGCTGTGGATGGAATCAGTTTTTCAGAGTTTGGTAGAACCAAACTCTTATCATCTAACCCGAAAGATCACTCACCATATGAACTAATCGGCTTCCACAAGAAGCTGGGTTCATTTGGTCAAATTTGGATATGTGTGAGCCACAATGAAACCTTGCGAGTTGCGGGGAAGGGTCAAATAGACCCACTCACTTCTGACGTAACCTAACCTAACCCAAAGAATGACGCATAACTTCAAGATGATACTTCTCATTGACCGTACAACCATGTGGCAAGAACTCTTGACACACAACGTCATAGTAATGGGAGAAAACAGTATTCAAATCCTTGACAATCGATCGAACTTAGCATGCTTTTTGGTCTCGGCTCTCCTGGGATTTTTCATTGGGACGATTGCTCTTTGGTTTTAACGTCATGACGTCACCACTCATGACTCTTTCAAATGAATAGGGTCGCCGTCGACGTCATTCAACAATTCCTGAGCAATGCTCATGTGACAGATTTTTTGGTCAAAATTCATCAATTTTGGCTAAACGAACTTCGTTGCCACACACTTCATTTCCATAATTCACGAAAACATTGCATGGTATAAGCCAACCAATATACCGACATACTCAGCAACTTCTCTTATAGTGATTTGACGATTCTCCATAACAATTTTTTTCACTTCCTCATCATTTTCATCGGTTGTTGATGTCAAAAGCTTGTACCAGTTGTGAAAAATTTTAATACTCAAAGTACACTAACAAATGTGTGTTCGAGATAAGTGTATCCAACATAAAAAATAGAAAAATCGAAAGTCGAATATGCGTATCCCGCAAAAGTTTAATATTCACCTTATTTTTTGAACAGATAAAACAAAAATTTTCCTTTCTGAAAATAACTTTGATAACTTCAGAGATCGAATTGCCAAGTCAAGGTGTATGTGAACAAAGAGAAAATATGCAATAACAGATGATCAAATACATACTTGAACGAAGTCCTCTCCAAATCAATACCGATTATGTGTAAGTATCTAGGCACATATTTGTGCTGAATACTGCATGAATGTATCTAAGTACCTATTGAATTACAATGGAAACAGTATATACTATTATTATATTCTGTTTATCGAGTGTTTTACTGGAATCGTCTGACGAAAATGAGATAAATCGAAATGGGTATTAATTGAACACTACAACTTTATTGAATTACCTTGAGTGATGTACCTATCCCTGATACATGATAGATTGTTATCAGAAACTATATCAAAATGGAGCAAAAGATATCCGGAACCTGTGAAAATAACCGTTCAATATGTTATATGGAAAGGAACTCGCAGAATGGAGATTTTCTAAACAGCTGGATCAATGTGCAATTTCAGGAAGAGATGGATTACTTTTCATATACGAATTTCAGCAGACAAGAAATGGAATATATAAATTAAAAAAAAACTACAAAACATTCATCAAACTCATGAAAATGACGATAATCTGAGGTTGATTTGAAATTAGCTGAGCGACATCAGAATAGGGTTGATGATACTGAAAAATATTGTGCCCAATAATATTCTGTTTCACTAGTCACATTTTTTCGGAAACCTGATCTCCAAGATGGAAAAAAGGAATGGCAGAAGGTAAAAAAATGTACTTGAAAAAAGCTTGTTTTTTGAAATTTATTGAAGATTAGTCAAGACTACTAAATACCTGTATATTAACCCATTATCAACAATCAGACAGAATGAGTAAACGCCACAAAAATCCCCAGTCAGGACCTGCTTATGATTGTTGCAGAAAATCAAGAAAGCTCTCTCTTCTATTCATCTGAGTATTCACTGATTTTACTCAAACGATGTTGTTTACCGGACAAGAAGGCAAACATGTAATATCCCTGAATTCCACTCGAAAAGAAAGAAGAAAAACTCACACTGGGTTCGTTCATAAACTATAACAAAGACTAAACATAGTTCACTAGCCAGTCACTGCAGGTAACCAGCATCAATATGAAGAATTCATTTGGCAGGAGTAAATCAAGGTGATGGAATTTGATTTCCTAACTTAAGAAAAACAAAATAGCCAGAGAAGTTGACGTATGTTAAATATGACTAGAACTCATTTTCTGTATTCTGAATAACTGTCAGTTTTCTATGTATTGAACCGAGTTTGGATCAACTGAAGAATCAAACGATATGATGTGGCGACTGAAGATAAAATTCATAACCTATACCGGTTGTAGACATTGTTGTAGCATTGAAGACAATCTTGATTCAATCCTCTACGCAGCTTGTGATAAGAATGGGAAAAATCTAACTAGAAAATTCACCAAGTTGTAAGAGATTGGGAAAATCTGAAATTTTGGGTAATGTGACACCAAAGTTCAATTTCAAACTATACTGTATCATTTTGTAATGTACAATAAATGATAATTTGATACCTCAACGAAATGAGCGGGTAAATTTCCGAACAGGAAACCAAACTACATTCTGGGTATTGATGAATCCAAACGTGATTTCGAAACTGGCCTAAAAATGCCGTGAAGAACTGAAGAAAACGCTCTAACTTGTCAGGAGACTGAGGAGTTAAGGTTGCGAAAAAAATGATTAGTATGCTAGATACAGTCATTAATTCCACGTATGATATCCGAACTAGCTATTAGTGTACTGAAATATTTGGTATGAGACCATATCAGGACATAAAGAAAATGTGAAAACTTTTGTGAACAAACCACCAGAGAAGAACGGAGAAACTATTCCAACAGAGCAGGGATCAGCCAAGAATGATTACATGGCTGCTTACTGGATACTATTCATTCAGAGGACACCTGAATGAAATGCATTAAAAGAGGTGGTCAGCATTATACAATAACGAGGCTGCAGTATTCTCCAGAAACTACAAAAAATAGGACCTGCTCCATGTAAGTCAAAGAGATAACAACAGTAATTAATCGGTCAATCAGGAGAAATAAACCCAAAAGAGAGGATATTGTTACAAATCTGGATTTCAAGTGAATCTTCTTTATTATCAAGTTGGATTTCTCAGGATGTTAGTTCTGTCATTGAATATATTTCAACTATGAAAAAACTATGAAAAGAAAGACAAAAATATTGTAGCAAACTATCGACCAATATCTTTGATAACTCACTTGATGAAGATTTTTGGTGAGATCCCCGAAAAACACCTCAGTTAGTACATAGAAAAATATAATCTACTTGCCGGAGAACATTTCTGGTTGAGGAACAGAAATGTTTGTCTCAACAGAAACTCAGACAGAAGATGCTATATTGATATTAATTTCAAAAGTATCTATGGAGAAAATTCAATCACGTCCATGTGTTTTCATGGATCTTTCCAAAGCCTTCGCTATGGTGAATCATCAATTACTGCTTGAAACGATGCAAGATATTGGAGTCAAATATAGTAGCTTGAAATTTTTCAAATCTCATTTTCAACACAGACGCTAATTCGTGAATATATAAGACAGCTACAGCAATCCCAGCACTATTGAGTATGGAGTACGCCAGGGAACAATTTTGGGACCACTTCAATATTTACGTGAACGGAATGTTTTGACTGAAGGCTAGGGGAGATATCCTAGGTTTCGCTGATTATAGTGCCATTTTTCAAAAAGGTAATTCGTGGTAAGAGCTCAGGGACATAATTGCATCAAACTTCCATGTAATCTGGAAATGGCTGAGGCCTAAATTTCTCCCAATCAATGTTAACAAAAAACACTTCCTACCATTTTGCTGCAATAGGACCACTTTCTCTAACTTCGATACAATTCATGTTAACATTCCAACAGAAAAGTTCATTATCAAATCAGTAACATCTTTAAAATATTTGGGAGTATACAAAGATATGCATCTCAAGTGAACCATTCATATTCAATCTCTATGCCAAAAGCTGAGATTCATTCTTCATAAGTTTAGAGTCCTGGCATCCTCACTATCACTGAAACAAACTGAAACAAGTGAAAACACTTCATTATGCCCTAGTAGAGAGCGATCTTCAATACAGGTTATATCCTATAGAAGTCCTCCAAAGGAGGTTCTTGAAAATTATCTTAAAAAAGGACCCACTTTTCCATCTGATGCCCTTTAACTGGAATGTCATGCATTCGACGTCTACCTACTTCTCTTTCTAAAAATAAATACGTATCACCACCAAAAACAAAAATTCGAATTACCCACACATGAATATGATACACGTCAACGGAATCAACATATTTCGCCACAAAAATGCAGAAACTAATATCCCAACGTTCATATACGTATATTGCTCCAAAATTATACAACTCACTCCCACATGAAATCAAATTGATTATAAATCCACATCGCTTCAAAAAAGAACTGAAATTTTTCATACATAAACCCGGAAAAAAATTTGTGAAATCATTGTAGGCCCACTCGACTGATGAATACTTTATGCTGTTTCATCTCTTCTCTCATTCACTATTCCCTAATGTGTAATCGAATGTAACAAAAATTATTTTATATTGTAGGCAACAGTTGTGAGTTCATATTTCTCCAATGAAATTTCATCGATTTTGTCTTTACCTTTTCTGTCAGTGCGTATATATATGTACATATAGCATATATCTCATATTATTCATGTCAGTTAGTAAGATTATCATTATTATTATTATTATTATTATTATATCTTTAAAATACACAGATTTTAGGTTTTTCGATGTAGACTTTGAAACGTACACTTTGATCAAGTAAGCTTTGGACACCGCGGCGATAAAACTACTAAAACTACTACTAACAAATGAAACTTCAACAATAATAATAATGATGAAGAACAAACAATGGAATATATTTCTTCAGAGAAGATGTTCACAATGTCTACCAGCTTCTACTACATACAGGCGACACCTTTTCTGAACCTTTTTTTTTTCAAATTATCTCGAATTATTAATCGTTTAATAACTTGGTTCGATGGACTCAGAATTGTGATCGGTCTATAATTTTGTATATTTGCTTCATCCCCTGACTTGAATATTGAGGTGATAAAACTACATTTTCACGAACGTGGAAATTGTCCTGAATTCAGTGATGCAGTAAATAGAAGAAACAAAGGTTTTGCCAAGGTGAATCTACATTTCTCCAATAATGAAGGAGCTATTCCGGCAGGTCATGACCTTTGTTCGGGTCTAGTTAGAAAACATTTCATTGCAAAGTAGAAACGGTACAAGGGAATCTGTTCGTCATTGTGGAAAGCATCACAATATTGTTTCTAATGAAGTACACATGTATTGATTTATACCCCCTTCGAAATCGACAGAAGTCAGCTTTAAAAAATCCGTTTTTCCGTTAACCAGCTTTTAGACCCGACATCGACAGTTGGTGATGAAGCGAGTATAGGTAAGAGCCAGTGAATCGTTTCAACGTCATTCTATTACTTTATTGTGTTCAAATATCCAGTATCAAAGTTGTAACAAGAGCACTACTCAGAAAATGTTAACAGAAAGTGATACTTTATATATTTATAACGGAGAAACGACGATCCGATGACAAAGTCACTTGTTGAGTGTTTACTGTAATATTGATCAAAGCCCTACCCACTTCCCTCTTCTCATTAAATACGAACGTTGGTATCACTGTCTCATTCACGAGGCTGATTTATACTAGAATGATTGAATAAATTCATCAATCAAATGAGATACTGCCCAGATCAATGAGAATATCATGAATCTATGGAATTGAATAGGCATATGCATAAAAGGCATATGTGAAAAAACATGTCATATATTCGCTTCAGGCACAACGAAATCAAATCAGATTCTAATTTATAAAGATGACCAGGGTAAGATTATTATACATAGAACATTCACTATATTCATTTGATTGGGATGACCACTGATAGATCATTTTTGGAGTACTAGCTCCTTGTCAATACCGGAAGGGTTATTTAAGACGGGGTGAACCATCTGAATATCCCGAATATTCTCTTTATCTGCAAATAATTCAGTAGGATGTACCACTGGGCCACTTGCTGACGAAGCTCGGAAACATCTCCACAAGCACATACTTTGGATTGGAAGTTAGAATCATGAACACATTCCGGAGAGGTGCATATGATATGCTCAAGTTCAGGTGGAAACACGTCACCCCACTCAAGATGAAATCTTTAAAACAACTTTTTTCCATTCAATCTGAAGATAAATGGATGAAATATTCATTAATTTTCTCTCTGGCGTTTTGAATACTCCACAAATTTTGTGTTCATTCGAATCTGAAAAGCTTTAATATATAAAGAACCACTTTTATCTGGAAATAAACAGTGTACTTGTTAAGTTCCTGCAATCGGTTTCGTTTTCATAAATCGATCATTCACTGCTGTATATTCATTCACTACTATATTATGATCTTCTTCTGGAGAAAACTCGATTTTGATATTTGACGAATTTCCCGGTGCAGAATCCCATTCGAAGAAATCTTCAGGTGTCGTTGTTTGTCCATCAACCGCGAGTTGGAGACTTGTTCTTGCTGCAAAGTCGTTTGATAATGCCACCAATTACATCATACGGACCTTTGCCATGGGCAGTCGCAAAAAAATGCTATTCGTTAGGAATATCAAAATCATCTCCATGATAATATAAATTCAGAACGTTTGTGAATCGTTGAGGAGCCCCATCAAAAAAATGATAGATCTTATTACAAGTTTCAGAAAGACTTTTCACATAATCAATTATTATTTTGATGAAAACATGAACAGCAATTGTTACAATATGAAATAATTCCTGAACTTTCTAGTTTGTCATTCACTTCATTATAATATAATTATTGAATATGAACTGTATTAATCAATAATCCCAGTCAGTATAATCGTAGCCTATAAATTGAGAATATAATACCTCAAAATCGTTGAATCCCATTTATTTTATTATATATATGGAGTTTGTCAAATTATTCTTTTAAATAATAAAAAAAAATCAGCCCACCCTGGGATTAGCAGAATGATTGTAAAATTATATAGAGTTTTTAAAAAAAAAACATAAAAAATAAAAAATTGCGAACTTCTAAATATAACGATTTTTTTCAAAACAAGCAATAATTTCATAGTGTCGATCATTTTGAGAAAAATCTATTTCAACGAAAATTTCACATAAAAATAAATTTAAGAAAAGGTTAATTTTTAGAAAAATTATGACTATTCTAAAATGAGAAAGCTATTCTTTTGGAAAATTCATAACTATTTTTGGGTTGGATAAAAAAAATTAAAAAAATTCTCAAAAATGTTTTTCAAAGGGTAGAAAATAATGTAAAGCTCTTGGCAAGGTCGAAAGGGGTCGGGTTCAGAAGTAGTCAATTTGACATTGTTTCAATTTTATCATTGACTAGCAACCCGCTCAGGCTCCGCAAAGGTGCAATGCTGATACTAAATATACATATAAATGCGTGCCATCTCTGCTAGTGTGTGGCAATTTTTTTCAATAAGTGCCTTTTTCAGTCTTGATTTGAAAATTTTAAGATTTGGTGATATGTTAATTGACTCTTTTAATTTATTGAAAATTTTTGGTCCAAGATAAAGAAAACTTTTCTGATAAAGAGTTGTTCTATGAATATTGGGCATCAGTTTGTCTCTAGTACGATATGGATGATTATGTTGCTGGGAAGGTATATTATGCTTGTTTCTATAAACATATATACACAATTAATGAATATAGAGACCAGCAACAGTTAATATCTTGAGATTTTTAAAAGCATCTCTACATGATTCCTTCCAACCAATTCCGGCAATGATTCTTATTGCATTTTTTGCAAAATAGATATTCTTTCAGCAGCAGATCGATTACCCCAATTCAAAATTTTATATCTCAAGTGACAATTTATGTCAGTCAAGAAGCACATAACATCAGGAAGTAGGAATTAATTAAAGGGCCCTCATCATGCCAGATAATGATTCACCTAGATACGAAAGACAGCAGCAGGGCAAAAGTTCTGGTGAGAAAAAAGTGATTCCAATAGAACAATAATCGATGTTCAGGAGACGTTCTTGAGAAAAAAATGTGTTGCAAAACTCTGTTGTGTCTGAAAGTATCCAATTCCCAACAACGTTTTTCCCAATGGATTTAATCTCCAGCGATTCAAATCCAATGTGAATCACTACTCTCGCACAGGCACCGCTCTCAAAGCGCCTTGAGGTTTATCCTGTAGTGCTTGTGTTTTTTTCCTTAAAAATTGATGTGATATCACAGTGGTGTGCAGAGGTATTAAACATAAGATAAGTGATCATGAATTTCCATAAAATGAACAAGTCATCAATAACACAGATTATGAAACATATGTTTCATAATTTTCCAATATTCACGAAGTCAGGTACACAGATGATACTTTATGAAAGAATTTAAGTTACTTATCATATTGATAATATAAAAATATTCAAATTGTTCGTACTTGGAATTTCTGAGATAAGATTTTTCATCGTTTCGTGATGCAAATAGACTAATTTAGATAATCCAGGTGCAGCTAATGACTAACGTTTGTTACAGCAAAATCGGTATTTTATCAGTCAACGACGACTAAACAAGTGATTAATTGATTTCAACGGACTTGATAGATTGGTTAAACATGATTTTTCAACTATAAACAATTTCAATATACAACGTATCGAAAGTATTCCTAAGACGAAATTATTTATTCGATTATGTTGATATTCTCATTCATTTTTATTGCGCAGTTATTTCAATTTTTCATGCATGAAGAATAATAGAAACAATTCAAAAATAATCAACAAAATGAAGTCTTGCGTAGAACAAACGATTTGTGTAACGAATGCAAATATCCAGAAAAAACAAAATGAATCGAAAGCATTAGTGAACGATACTAGGTTGAGTTGAAAGTGACACCTCACTTTTTCACATTATGATATACCGGGTGAATCAACAAGACTCTCTCGGTCCATTGCTATCAGTGGAAACAAGTTTTCGAACTGCTCAATTTTTTTTGCAGTTAAATCGATACATACCATCTTTATAAATTATTTTCTGGCATACTGGGTGATTCAGCTAAGCGTGGCCAATCAAAGTTCTATTTTTTCAAATGGAACACCCAGTATATGAGTACGTCATTCGATTCCATATTTTTCTGCTCTCTGAGAAATTTCTGTTTTAGAATTTCTATTGCGGCAATGCAAGTTTTTCAAGAAAACCTACTTTGCAGACAATATTTTTTCAATTCACTACCCGTATATCTACAGCAATTGAGTGTTTTTTTTGGAATAGTCAGTAAAAATCACCATAATAATTTTGAAAATATCAACTTTCGGAAACAGTATATAGGGTTTTCGGTAAAACCGGTCAAGTTTCATTCATTTTCAAACAGACATAATTCAATTTTTTCAAATGGAATACTTTGTCAATAATATAATGTACAAGCAAGATCCTAATTTGATCCCAAGACAAATAGTATCTGAATATCGAAAAAAATACTGACTTGAAATTTCAAATGCTAAAATACGATATTTTGATAACTTTGTCAAGAAATCTACCAACAAGCAAGCAGCAATGTAGTCTATAAAGAACTCAAAATCATCTGTAAGTAAAAAATCAGCAAAGTCTGATGAACTCAACTCATATATCTTCAACAATTTTTTGCAAACATTGCACAAAATAAAATTCATGATCTAGATCCAGCGGGAAGAACTTTTGAGGACTACATGCAACATATTCAGAAAAATATATCCTTTAAATTTGAAGAAGTAACTTTTATCCAAATGAGAGATAAAGCAGCAAAGATAATTATGAATTCACCACTTGTATTATAAAAACTTAAAAAAAAAATATTGTTTATCCATTGACTCAACTTTTCAATCTCTGTATAATAGAAAGTATATTTCCATTCACCTTAAAAAATGCAAAAGTGATTCCTGTTCATAAAAAAAGGTTCAATTCGTGACAGAAATAACTATAGACCTATATCACTTCTACCAATATTTTCAAAGCTACAAGAGTCGCTAATGAGGGATCAAATTATGAACTATTTTGAGGTTAATGGTTTGTTTGTGGATCATCAATATGGGTTTAGGTCCAATAGATCTACTGTGGCTGCTATAGATGAGTTATCAGATATTGTATTAAACGGCTGGGAGCAAGGATTCGATACATATGCCTCTCCCTGACAAAGGCTTTTGATAGTGTGTCAACTGACATATTGACTGAAAAACTTAAGTTTTACAACTTTCATTATGATAGTATAGCCTTTCTCAGGTCCTACCTAACTGAACGCTCTCAGTATGTTCTATATGATGGTGTCTCCTCAGATATTATGCAATTGCATCATGGAGTTCCACAGGGCTCAGTTTTAGGGCCTCTATTTTTCTTGATCTATACAAATGACTTAGAAGTTAATGTAGCTGGCTCAAAACTCATACTTTTTGCGAATGACACCACTCATCTTCAAGTATATCACCCATCAGAACCGATTCAAGATATTGTGGTCGAGGGACAGAATCAGAT
>WOGR01004420.1:0-14750 GCA_015342045.1 Leptinotarsa lineolata | reverse complement strand
CTAAACCAGTGTTCCTCCTTGTGTATGATCTCAGCTTGGGACCACTCGATGTTATGTTGATGTGTCCAAACATGCTCTGATATTCCTGATCTGCTGGTTTCCCCTCGCTGTGTATGTTTTTTGTGCTCGGCAATACAGACTTTCAATGGCCTTTTTGGTTTCACCTTCAAACAAACACTGACAATCACACAAAAACCGACGGAAAAAAATCGGGTTCAGTAGCTTTTCAATGATGTGCGTTCTGACACACTAATGAATGACTATAGATGGCGAAATAAAATAATAAGGTAGTAATTTTTTAATATTTTCAGTAAATGTTGATGATTAAAGGCAGGCCTACTATTTTCGTGTGTTTCTTGACTTTCATCTTCGCTTGACGAATCTAACATCATGGCAAAATCGTTCGTTAAGTTTTGCTTTCTGACCAAGCCAAACGTCCCAGGTCCTAATGGTTTCGTATCTTTTTTGGTGCATACGGCTCGCTCTAAAGGCTGACCCCTCCTACTTTCTTTCTTATCGCGACCTGTGCCACATCTGCATCCTCATGAATATCCACATTGATTAGTGCGAATGTCCAAATCGATGCGGAGGCTATCAATTGCGGATGCGAATATTCGTAACATTCCGAGTACCCACTTACATTTTCTAAAAAAGTGTTAATGTTAAAATTATTGAAAACATTAAAAATGATCGGATCGAAATATTCGGAAGAGTTTGTCGAGACAGTAAAATAAAAAAAATAAAAATGGGCAAAAACGAATGAGCAATAGGAATAAAAAAATGTAAAAACGCTGATTTATAAAGCAAAAAAAAATATTGTGACTTGAAATGGAAATTCAATAATGAATGGGCAACTTTTGAATGTTGATTTTTTAATTACCCCTCTGTGAGGTCAAGATTCCAAAACTGTATTGGGAAAAATGACTCTTCGTCAAAAATGGCTTTTCGAAAAATTCGATTGGAATTTGATAAAAATTATCTTCAAGTTGACTTATAATTTAGTATAAAGTTTGTTCTCAAAATGTACTCCATTAATTTTGAAAAAAATTATCATAATAGATTATTTTCATCATTTGACCCCTAATCCCATTCACGATTCTCAAGGGTTGCTCCACTGTATCAAGGGATGAAAATATTTGAAAAGATTTTCTCCTTAAAATAAAATTCGATGGGCCCGAGTGGTTTTTCGCTATATCAAAATTATGAGAAATCGGTCGTTTTCATTGCCACACGCCTAAGACATGTACGGACCCATTCTTCTAGATTTGATTTTGGTTCCGCCATTCCATTTCCACCATCTCTGAGAAATTTCATAATTTTATATTTTTTTCTATACACTATTAATGTAACCGACTTCACACCTGTCTGTATTCTCTATTATAACGCCTATTATTATTATTTAAATTATCTCATTTACTGGTAGCTACCGACCGTGACCAAAAACATTGCTTTGGAAGTTAGTCGGTGAAGTTAGATATAAAGATATAGATAGGTTGAAAATTGAATTTTCCTCTGCCATAGTCACTCGTAACTAATGTACGTCTTATTCAAATTTTGAAATTCTTTCTTGAAGGTTTGGTTCAAAGAATTCGACACAAGCAAAAGACTGACCCCACTGAGAAGAAGAAGTACAAGAAGACATTCGAAGGTCCGAGGCAGCGTCCTAGTGACGGTAAGTACCCCTTGTCAGTTTTCCTCCCAGTTTTTTTAGAAGTGTTGTTTTACAGCCGATACAATTCAACGAATGCTGGCAAATTTACCTGCGAAACGATCCACCAGAAAACTGATATCGCTCTACGATGGCGTTCACAGGGCTAGAAAGAATAACCAAATGCAAAAGAACGTAAAACAGAAAAAAGTTAAATGTGGCAAGGTGATTTATAAGAGCAGCAACATGAAAGAAAATACGGAGAAAACCATCAACACCACTAGGGTGGCGATTCCTCAGAAAAGCTGCGGTTCCAGTAGAAGATCGCTCAGAACTTTAAATAGGGTGCTGTCGAGCAGGATTTTAGATACCAACACTAAACTCACGGTAAAGCGCAAAATGAAGGTATTAAACGAGAGGAGAAGTACTCGGCAATCCTTAGTAGCGGAGGAGACCAATGAAAATAATGCTGAAGATTGTCCAGAATTGGCCTCCCTTGTAACTCAGGACAAAAAGCTTAAGAAAGATAAAGGTGAATTAGCTCAAAGTGCCACTAAAAGAACGTCGCCTAGAAGCACGACGAAAAACATTAAGAAAATGACGATGAAGAAGCTTCTGTCGGGGAATATTAATATAAAATCCTTCTTTCCCGTAAAAAAGCGGGAAAACAAGAAAGCGCCCTTAGAAAGTATAGCCTCTGGTGCCGAAAACGACTGTACAGAAACAAAAAGCAGAAGCAGGAAGTCTAAGGGTGCACTCGAAGAAAATGTTGAAGAGAATATTCCCAAGAAAAGTAAAGACACGTTCGGAAAGCTGGTCAGATCTCTGAGTATGCGCAAGAAAAAAAATCCGAAGTTTTCGCCACCCGGTGAAACTCTTGCAAGCGAAATCTCGCAAGAACCATCTGCCGTCAATAAACCTACGAAAGAAGATTTGGACAAAACCAACAAGAAACGCAAACTGAAACGTAGCTTTCGAAATGTCATCAATAGGGTTAAGAGGCTCAAAATAGATAATGCCTCCGAAGTCGGACAGGAGATATCGCGTACGAAAGGTACGAGTGAAACCAACGTCAAGAGTACTTTTTTAGAGGAACGTCAGCCGGAAAAACCGAACCTGCCGCCGCAGCCCGTGAAAATTGTAGTCCCGTCAAACTTAGAAGCAAAAGAAAACACAGCTGACATATCAGAAACTGCCCACATTGTGATGAACCTTAGCGAAACAAATGAAAGCTCTATTATGCCAGAAAATATCTTCAAATTAGAATCTAATAACGAAAAGAACCTTCAAGCCAAAGGCGAACTGAACTTCGACACGAAGCCCGATAGCAAGCAAAAAATCGTGGAAAACTGCATGAAAATCACGGAAAATGACTTGACGCAATCGGATATAACGCAACCTATCACCATAGAAACTTCTGAGAAGCCCAAAATCGTGCCTATGATATCTCCAAATATGAAGGGGAAGATAAAAAAACCTGCTAGAGGTTTAAACGACTGTATCGCTATGTTAACCAATAAACTCCAGCAAAAAACCACTGAAACTATAGCCAAAGTCGGTATTTTCAACTTGTTGCCTTCACGAATTGCTCCCAAAGTGGTAGAAGAACCACACCCTCCTAAAACTGAGTGTATCTTGAGGATACCTACTTTTAAAACACAAGATACTGTTGAAGAAACCGCGCTAGATCTCACCACCAAGCCTAAACATTCGTTTGTAAAGCCACCCCTATTCGGCAAAGTTCAAATCAGTAATCCCCTGCAGAACTTGCTGTTACCAAACAATTCTTTTATACCTCCAAAAAGTATTAAAAAATGGAATTCTGTCGATAGGATTATAGAAGACGTGGTCGGGAATAAAAATTCTAATGTTAGTGTAACAGAAATCGTTAATAATAAACCTCCAAAAGAATCTACTTTAAGAACCTGGAACTCTGTCGACGAAATTATTCAGACTGTCGTGAGCGGATATCAAGTGAAAGAGCCTCAAGAGAAATCTAGAACCACCGTTGACGACGTTATAGATTGTGTGGTGGCAGGAAATGTATATGGCGCTGAAAGAAATGCCACCACTCCGGATATAAATACAGATGCCTCGACAAATAAAATCAGAAAGAGCCGATCAGTGAATGATATAAATCTGGTCAGTGAGAAGAAACTGAGTATAGTGACGACGAGCGAAGAGAAAATATCGACTACTTCGACAACGGAAGAGGAGATCGCTAGAAGAAGCGAAGCAATTAGCGATACCATTGACTTCGTAGTCGCAGGTGGCAGTTTTAACGTTTCTTCTGTAGAAACTGCTAAATATGTTTTACGTGAATCGAAGAGTAAGCGTGAAAGGAAACTCGGATCTTTGCGAAAACCAAAGAGAAAAGTCGTCAAAATAAGCAGCGTTGGTGCAGAAGAAATCCCTCCCAATGTCGAAGATGTTGTCTTGAGAGATAATCTCTGTCCCGTCGGTACTGAGAGTCAAAGTCGACAGGAAAATGTCTGTGATGAAAATGAAGAAGAAAAAAGTCATGTTGCCAGCAACAGTATCTCAATGCCGTTGGAAGTCTCTGAAGGCAAATCTGATGAGCAGGTCATTACCAAAACCTGCCAGATTATCGAAGATGATTCTCTCGTTGGGGAAAATTCTCAAACCCTATGTAGCATTTCCGTAGACCCATTGGAGTCAACCCTCAACAAGGCTTTCATTCAGTCACCAGAGGTTGATCTGAGACACCGTCACGTTAATCAAGTCAACAGGGCTCCAAGAAAAGTAGGTCAAGTTAGGAAGGGTTTATATAAACAAAGGAAATCAATTTCCTCAGAAAATAAACCAGTCCCTGCTGTAATAGAGTCACATTTAGATGACTTGCTTGATATACAGGAAATGAACTGCCAGTCTGAACTGTCGGTTTCTTCCTTTAAGATTAGCAGTATCGCTTCGTCTAATGAACCGTCGACGAAAGATTTGAAACTTTGTAACGAAGATGAACCTCACATATTCGAAAACAAGGCTGTCGTACAGTCCCATCCAAGTGACTCTGACGATGACATTCCATTGATATCACTATTGAGAGTTAATGAGAAAAACGCAAAAGAAAACGGGAGTGTTTCTGATAAAGCTGATCCAGAAAACGTTTCAGGTTTGTTAATACAGGAACAAAAAACATTTAAGGTAGCAAATGATTCTCTTGGTGATCAGAATAAAGACAGCGGTATAGAAACTGATAGGAGCGAAGAAAGTGGTTCTATAGATAGCGAGAAAATGATTTTATTTACACAATTATCTCTGAGAGGCAGTCCAGAACTGGGCTTAGATGCAATGAGCAAAAAGATTCCATTATTTGAGGATCCACTGATTGAAAAAGATGACTTGTGTAGAAGTGCAGGAACTTTTTGTACTGACATTCAAAACATTACTCTGGGGGGTAGTCTTAAACCGGTACCAGAAAAAATCAACGAAAAAATCTCACCGACTCGGGAAGCTACAAATGAAAAAAGTGACTCTTACGAAAATTCAATTACTGTAGGCATTGGCATTGGGAAGACTATGTGCAAAGAAATCATTGATGAAGATTTAAAAGAGGAACGCAATATAACTACATTGACTACAATTTTCAAACCTCCAGTTCTCAAGATTAAGAAACCAGTTAGTGGCAAAACTATAAAGTCAAAGAATAAGAAATATAACTCGAAAATGCATAAATTGAACTCTGTTTCGATAGCTTCGCTCAAATCACTTGATCACTGCGATAGCAGTGACATGCCTGAAGCTTCAACTCCTTGTAGAAACATTCAGGAAACGGACTTGGGTGATATTAAGCCAATTCAAAAACTAAATATTGACGAAATAGTTTCTGAATCAATATATGAAATAGATCAAATCAATGAACTACTTCCGTCGAGTTCAAGAAAATCTGGTGAAAAAACAATAAACAATGAAAATTTCACATTATTGGATAATATAGCTGCAGAGACAAAATTGGCGGATTCACACTCTGAAGTTATGAAGAATAACAATTTTTTAAAAGGTAATACTCAACACCAGCAGAAGAAAGTGAAAAGACGCTCAAAGTCATCTAGAACTGTTGGAAGTAAACCAAATGAATCGTCTCTTGATGAACCAGATTCAGATGAAATCACCGATTCACTGCCATTATCCATTCTAGTCTCGAAAGACATTCCACTAGTGACGGATATGTCACAAAGATCAACTAAAACGGAACAGAACAAACTGGAACATATCAAAGAAGAGGAAGATACTTTACCGTTGAAAACTGGTGTTGGAACTAGATCAATTGATTCATCGAATATCTGTGATCTTACAGAATCTTCCATCGCTCGGAAGATAAGAAAAAACAAGAGAAAGATTGGAAAGCGAATGAAGAAAGTTACTCCGAAACTATTATTATCTATTTCACATATAATGGAAACAGCAAACCCGAATATCCTTTCTCTCAACTCGGAATTGAATGAAAAATCTGAATCCATACTTTCAGAAACTTTGACCAATTTAGAATTTCCTGAAATGAAACTACAGACCGATGTTAAAGGTGAAATTTATAGTAATAACATTATGGAACCTTTGTTAAACCTTGGGGAAACTGACACTCGGTCTCTTCCTACTGTAGTTGGCGATATAAGTTGCCGAAGTGAACATTTGCAAGTGAGTGGGAGTGAAAAAATTCCAGATCCTCCTGAAAACAACTCTGTAAATAATACTAGAAAAAAGGTTCAGAGGAGGTCTAGGTCACTGAAAAACAGATCACTGAAGAATAGGTCATTATCTGAGCTTTCAGATGGATTGGAAATAAGTGTATCTGAAAAATTGGTTCATTCCGCTACTGATCTAACAGATGTTACTACAAATATATTCCCAAATGACGAAAACAGCAACATTTTTACTAAATGTATAAAAAGAAGTGGAAATGTTAAATCAGTAGAAAGTGAGAAAGACGAGAACAGCAAAGTCAAACATGTCGACGAGTTTGTAGAACAACTAAACGGGAATAAATCAAGTCCAAAAGCGAAGAAAGCGATCAAAAATCGATCCCGTTCCTGTAAAGCTGACTCTAACAACGAGACTATCAAAAATGAAACTACTGCTTTAAGAGATGCAAAACCCAGTTTTATAGGGAAACCAGTGGTTGGCTTAGTTAGATGTGAAACACAGTTGCTCATTCCATCGTCAGAGCCACCAATTACAATCAAATCCGACATATTTGAATCTTCCACTATTAGTCTACAAAGGGGAGAATCTCAAGTATCTGATGCTAGAGATATCGATCATAGAATATCGCAAAAGAGAACGCCTGACGTTAAAGCCAACCTCACCTCAGATTCCAGCAATGTTGAACTCATCAGCAGACCTATTGAAACGTTCGAACCCGAA
Source organism: Leptinotarsa lineolata (assembly GCA_015342045.1). Taxonomy (NCBI): domain Eukaryota; kingdom Metazoa; phylum Arthropoda; class Insecta; order Coleoptera; family Chrysomelidae; genus Leptinotarsa; species Leptinotarsa lineolata. The sequence continues at coordinate 7,720 of WOGR01004420.1, read as the reverse complement.
AAAACGGAATCTGCTGTTGAGGTTTTATTGCAAACACCTACCGATATCATTCCCGGTTCTTTGAAGAAAGATTCAGAAATTACTATTAAAGAATCAGTTGAGAAAAATTATGATGCAACAGATATAGTTACGCCCACAAAAAGAAGCTGTAGATCACTTAAAACCTTGAGCGATGAATCACCTTTAAGCGAGTGCAGAAGCTCTGATAGAGAATTGTCAGAGTCTGACGTGGAATTTAAAATAAAAACACCTCCTAAGAGAAGTCCTAGATCTCTCAGGATCCGTAACACAATCAACAAAAATAATACCACAAATACAAATCAGAATTCTCTTAAAGAAAGTAGTGATACAAGGGCCATACGGCAAGTGAAAAGAAAGGCTAAATCTTTGAAAAATGATTTGACAACTCCGTCAGATGACTCATTTGGCAATAAGGAAAAAGTTGATTTAAGGGTAAGTGAAACAGAGATAGTTGAATCCAACTTGTGTTTCAAACTAGAAGGAAAGTCTAAGGTGTCAAGGTATCTTGAAAAAAGTTTTGAAATATCTCTGGCTGAACCAAACAACTCTATCGAAATAAATGCAGAATGGACAGAAAAAACAGAAGCTCATATTAATTTTTCAAAAGAAAAGCCAAGATCTGAAACAAATTCCCTAATAGCTTCAGGTAATGAAACTGATATTACTGATATTTTAAATTCGAAAGCTAAAGAAAACAGAAAAACAAAGTCGCTCATGAAAGAATTCAAAACCTGTTTCACCGATAATCATGTAGAGACTTCAACAGAATCAGAGGTAGAAAAAACACCATATCCTGTACATATGAATTTAGATCTTATAACAGTGAATTCAGAACAAGTAGCAGGTTTGAAAAATGAAGTAATCGACAATATTAATTCCCCTTTGAATAAAATTGTAGAAGGAACTATTCAAAGTGGAAAAGAAGAAACAAGTACAAAACTGATCACTTCTTTTGAGCAACCTCCTACAAAATCAATATCTAAAAATAATACAGATTCCCTGGAAACTAATGACTTATGTTCTAATGACTTTGATGGAAAAGAAGAAATTCATTCACCAAGTGATAATGTAAAGCAATGCATTGATGAATCTACCACGAATAAATCGAAAACGAAAATTTTTAGGAGATCCCAATCTTTCAAAGAGAACTGCACTGTGTCCACTGAAGAGTCATTTAAAGGCATTTCAAGTCACAGTGATATTGAAACTACGCAACCTGTAGATCCCAAGAATGCCTCCTCGAAACCAAAACGACTGAATAAAAGATCAAAGCTTCCAAAAAGCAGCGAACCCAGTTCAAATGAATCCATAATAAAACAAGACGAAATTAGTAGATTGAAACCGTGTGATATCGAAGTGAATTCTGTTGATAAAAATGAACCAGTTCATAACCATTTAAATTCTGATATTGCCAACAAGAGGACAAGGAGAATCTCTCAAAAACGATCAAAATCATTAAAAGAATTGGAAAACATATCAGCTGAGGCTGTTGAGATTGAACTATCAGATAGTAACGAAACTTCTTTGTTAGAAAATATAAAAACAAAGAGACCTACCAGGAGTTCTCGATCTGTAAAAAATATTACAAGGTCTGTGTCGCAGCCTGAAAAGTTTTCAGAGGAAAAACTAGTCGGCAATGTTGAGGTGCTAATGAATCCACTAGTCCAGGAATCACAAGATCTAGTCGAATTGGGCTCTAAATCCACATCTTTGACAGAGATTAATGCTGAAGCTTTTTTTAGCACACCAGTGCCAGTTGAAACAGATGAATCTGAAGTAAATATTTCTGACAAATATAACAAACCAGCTAAGAGATCCAGTTCCTTAAATAAACTTCCCAGCTTCAATATACCTGTTGATAACATCAATAAAGAAGAAACCCAAAATCAATATCACCCAGTGTCTGATGCCTTTTCACCAATTGAAAATCCTAATAAGAGATCTAGATCGGTAAAAACAATAACGAATTCATCTAAAATTGACTTCCTAACTTTTTCTGAGGCACAACCAATTGAAAATGTTTATAAAACGAAATTGTCAGCTACGAATGTCAAGGAGAAAAACGAAAGAAATAATGACAAAACCATACTAGATGTCCATCTGGGAACACATGAGACTGAATCTGCCAGAGATAAGATATCATTGTTACCACACGAAAGTGGCTCCAGATCGCTCAGAAAAAAATCAGCTGTGAACTATTCAGAAATTGAGGAAAATAATGACTCGTCCAACCCCATCACTACTGAAAAAGTGTCTACTAACACGTCTATTGTTAGAAATAATGTAGAACCAACGGTCAACGTAAAGAAAAACAAAACTAGAAAGTCAAATATAAACAAAGTTGACAATGAATCTGTATTTGATATGGAAGATTCGGAGAAGCATAGCACCATTATTTCCAAGATATCTAGCACTGAAATTTCAGCAGAAAATGCTAACTGTGTAGTTCCTTTTAGAAATGGGGATTGCTTAATGAAAGAAATTTCAGGGATTACTGTTAGCATACAGGAGGAAACAGTTTCCAATGGAAATATTCCAGAAAATAAAATAGAAACTTCAAATGTTTTACCAAGTTCCGCTGAACAGACGAAAAAGTCATCTAGAAATAGAAAAGTAATTAAAAAAAAAAGAAGGAAATCTAGAGCCACTGTTGAAGTTCGTCTCCAACCTCCAACACTTGATAATTTGGCCAAAGATATCCAGATATCGCCTAGTTCAGTAACTCAGATTGATAAAGAGGTACCTGACCCTGTGATTGATGTTACGCCCAAACAGCTAGATGTAAAAGAACCTCCTATTAAGATAATCATTAATACTCAAAAGACCAGGAGGAAATCTAAGAGTATCAAAAAAATTGGCCTTAAAGGCCAAAACGACTTGTTCGAAGATTTCGCACTGGTCATAAAGAAAAAGAGATCTGCTCCAGTGATAGCTTTCACTCCCCCTAATACCTTCGCAGAAGAAACTACGTATCCTTTATTTCTTTCAAGGCCAATAGAAAAGCGAACCAGTACAGAAAAGAAGGACCCAGAAGTAGACGATTTGGATGTGTCAGTAGAGGAAATGGATATGGAAATAGATGAGATTCCGATAACGTCCAATATCATAGAGAATAGCTTGAGCTTGGCTTTGCCTATACCACTAGAGGGGCCTCCTTCTGAAACTATACCAGAGGTGCATCCCGAGGCTGTGCCAGAGAAAGTGGAGATGGAAATTAAGGATATACGAGTCGAAAATGAGAGCAAGAGTTTTGAAGGTTCCAAAGAAGATTTGGACATACTTGAAAAGCAAGACTCTCCGGAGGAGCTTGTATTTTCAGAGAAGCATCTAACATCTGAAATTTCCCAAAAAATACCAGAGAAAAAGACTGAATTGGTTTCCCCAAAGAAGGGAAAGAAAAAATCGAAAAGTAAATGTTTACGTAAGGTCTCCTCAAAAACTACCTCAGAGGTCAACGAACAGGTTGCTGAATTAATTGTTGAAAGTTTAAATCAGCCTGAATTTGCGCAGTTATTCGCCAGCAAAAAATTAGACTCAGTCTCTGGATGCGACTCATATGCTGCAGAGAAACATGTTGACGTGGATGAAATTGAATCGGTAAAAACACCTGCCTTGATCGAACCTGTATATAAGACAATTGATTATCACATTTCTGGGGAGCCATACACTAAAGAAGTAGATATAGATCGTATATATGCCTTTTCTGAGACAGAAGACCTCGAAATTGAGAAACCCATAGAGTTGCCTGGGAGGTTTCCTAGAAGCAAAGATGATAAGGTGCGTGTTTCAGAAGAACCGCTTTCGAAAATCGCGACGAAAAAGACAACCAAACTTAAAGAACTTGTGTCGGAAGACAAGCAGGAAACAATTTTGGATGAAATCAAAGAAAGTAAAACCGAATCTAAAAACAACGGGAGAAGAAAATCCATGCGTAGTGCCAAAATCAAAGCTCTTGAACATATCCACGACGACGCCGTGGCAGATTTGACTGAGAGTGAACGACATTCAAATTCGAAAGATGTTCAAAGTACAGGAAACGAGGCGGTCGACAGTGCCTCGAAAAAAAGTTCCAGTAAAAAACAAAAGAAGTCTCTGAAACCCTTGCCGTTGATCGAAGGCTTGAATTTTTCTCGCGGGGCAATAGACGGTGAATCTCCCATTCTGGCAGAACTTGTTGCGGAGTTGCACGGTTTGGAGGAGTTGGAGAACAGCATCGAACGAGAACTGAGCGCTGAAAACGATGAAAAATTGGAGGAGAAAGAAACTGTAGATGTTTCTCTTGACATCGCAAGTTCTCATCCTGATCCCGCTGCTACGGAAGACAACCAAGAACGCAGGAGAAGTAGAAGAGGCTCTAAGAAAATCGCCTCCTACAACGAAAACGATCTCATAGATCCCATTCTCGACGAAATAGACGGGAAAAAGAAAACGAAGAAGATTGTCCCATCCGAAAGTAAGGTATCAAAAAAGACAAAAGAGCCAGTGAAAAAATTGAACAGCGAGGAGTTATTCGATTTGTTGAAAGCCTCGACTGACAGCATTTACGTACCAAAACAACAGAACTCTTTCCTGAATAACCTAGAGAATACGTCTAGAGACATGAACGACGATAACTTTGATAGCGTCTTTAATGGCACCTTGGAAAAACCCGTTATTTTGGGTCAAAGCACTGAAGTCAAAAGCAAGGTAGACATAGAAAAAGTTTACGAATTCACAGAATGCCCGCAGGATAGCGAGAAGGCAGTAGACGAACTGTCTATAAAGAGAAATTTGGTCTGTGTCAAACCACCAGTTGACGATACCGTTTCTTCAATGTCAAACTCGTCTTTTCTGCTCCCTACACCAGACTTACAAGACTCCAGCAGGGACAGCGGTGTGAAAGTTCTGAGGAGTGACAGGTCGGAAAACTATTGTCAGATTTGCAACAAGTCCTTTATCAGGATAGAGAATTTGATCAAGCACAAGCGTACGCTGACCCATATTCAAAAATTGTCCGAACTTGAGGCGAGAGAAGCAGAAAAATCTAAGACTGATGAAGTAACAGTACTGATGGAAACCGCGGAGGAGATACCAGCGGAATCGCTACAAGATGCTGGGTGCGTCGTTGAAGCTGAAACTCATCCTTTAACAGTACAGTCTTCGTTCTCTAACAACCATAGTCTGAAACTCGCTGACATTATCAACGACGTTCTTAATAAACCAGTATCGCTGGAGAATGAAGAACACATGTTTTCTGACGTTCTGCAAGATAGCAATGAACTCCAGGCTGAGATGAAGAGGTATAAAAGCTTGGGCGAGCGTAAGAGTTTCGATTCTGAAAGTGCTTTGCCGAGCGATAGTGCTGTATCAAAATCCTTTGAGTCCAAAACTATGATTCTAGAAAAGCAAATAAGCCTGTTGGAGGGCATAATCGAACACCAAGCCACCAATAACTACATTGATGATATCTCTATCTCGTCTGATAGTCTCTCCGGAAGGCAAAGTCCCTCTGAAGAGGGCTCTAAGCTGGAAGATGAAGCTACCAGAAATGACTTGCCTAAACCGTTGGCTGATGATGGTAGCTTCATCAAGCCTGTTCAGTATGAGGAAATTTCCGAGGATAGCGCCAACTTACGTAACTACGAAGATCAGAAATTGAGGAAGACACTTAATAGAGATGAAGAGTTGTTTTTGGAATGCTGCAGCCTGTTAAAAAGCGGCTCGGAGGTGTCCAGCAGCTATTCCAATAAACGATTGCAGAATAAAGTTATAAGTACGGTGGGTCTTAGGCAGGTTGACGAGCCCGAGTGGCTGGAGAAGAAGAGTTTGGTGCAAAAGCCGCAATATGATATTATTGATGACTCCGATGACAACTCTAGGATTCCGACACCTTTGGGAGACAGTTACGATGACGACGCTTCCAATTCCAATACGATTTCTTCCAACTGGGATATGACTGACAGAGTTCCGGATGTTTGTCAAGATGGGAGGAAGACTCGAGACAAAAAGTTCCACTTCGAGGACATTTCCAAGGAGAAGCTTCAGGATCAGCGCGGTTTGAAATTCGAGGGACTATTAGCAAGTAATAGGTAAATAGCTTTTTCTATTATATACTTAAAAATTAGAACTTTATTCAAACAAAGATGGAGTCGAATTTGAATATGGTGCATACATTTTTATGATAACATTTCCCCTTGTGAAAACTGCATCTGTGTAATTGACAGAATATTGAATCCTTGAATATCAATAATAAACGAGATATCCCAAGACGGTCAGTTGTAAAGCTAAGCTTCGACATAGACCGCAGAACGAGATTTGTTTTCTGTCTTTCACTACGAGGCAACTAGTTGAAAATTGAGCTAAAAAAACTACGTATTCGTGATTCAACACCAAACAGCGCTGTTTCGACCCGCCATTGGTCTTTTCAGTTGTGTTAGGCTGAACCACAAATGCATTGCAAGACTCAACTGTCCTTAATGGACAAGCTGAGCAAGTAAAGACGATGACATCTCCTCTTGCGAAGCCGCCATCTATGGGATCGATAAAATACTTAATACGCGAATATCAAGGATAAAAGTTTCCCAACGCAGTATGTTGCGAAGCCAAGCTTCGATATCAACCGCAGAACGAGATGTAAGAGAAGATTTCTGCACCTCTACTTATTCAGGTTTGTCATTGAAGGACAATTGATACCTGTAATGCATGTAGGTTGATAGCCGGTCGGTTCTGTGAATCAACTTGGTCCTTTTTTTCAATTTGTTCGTGAGGAATTATCACAGGAACGATGATTATTGATAATTTAAACATTTTCAAAGTACTTAACTCACCTTTTGACATCAACTTAGACGTTTTGATATAGCATGATGGTGTCTTATAGTTAATCGCACTCAGTAAGAAGTCCATGTTCTCCAAAGTGGAGTGAGAGCCAACATGGATATTAAAGAAAACATTTTAAAATGGCTTTCATACCTATTTATGAAATGGAGAAATGTATTATAATTTTAAAACGTTTTATGTAATGAAATCATACAAGGGAAGTGTTTATTTTCTGAATATTATTTCTGGAGTTTATGAAAATAACTTGTTCTTTCTCAAATCATCAAAGAAAACTCTGAAAATGGAACTCTGAATTGAAAAAGTTATACTTCAACATTTTAATAAGTCTAGTGATTTTTAACGTTCATTTTGATCAGGTTCATTTGATTATTTCAGTTATATCTAGTTCACAAGTGACATTTTGCATAATTTCAGTTCGCATTCATGGAAAATTATGATTGAAGTGTCATTCGATTTTTTACTTTACACAGAGTAATTCACGATTTAAGAAACCTAAGGTTTAAAAGTTATAAACAATTCAGTTGTACAAAAAAAGAGGTGTTTTTTTTAATATCTCCAACATTATTGCAGATACTTGATATTTGAAAAAAATCTTTAGAGAGCAGAAAGTTTATCAAGAAACGTAACTTTCAAAACTATACGCCAAGTCCGATTCGGTCGTTTCAATAACAACAAAAATTCAACCTATTAAATATGAATATTGAGAAATAAAAAAAATTGGGTATTTGGTGGATAGTTGAATAAACAATAGCAAAATAGGCACCCGCCGAGACCTACGTTTTACAAAAAAAAACGTTCTTTAATTAGATAATTGTAACACTTGTATTCACACCGAGTTGACAACAATAACAACAAAAATGGCGTCTGTCAAATTGGATAATCA
>WOGR01004419.1:0-14752 GCA_015342045.1 Leptinotarsa lineolata | reverse complement strand
TTTTCTGAAAATATAAAGAGACCTTGGGACCGATTAGGCTTGATAAGTATAATATACCCCTAACTCGATCACTCCATATGAGCAAACCAATATCATTTTCCATAGCATGCCCATTAATTGCGGAATACACTTCTTGTGGACAGACTGGTTTCAAGAAAAAAGACCCACAAGGTGAGGGAAACGTTTTCAAATAATTTTATTCGTCATTTGATAAAATAGGAAGATCTTTCATAGTTTTTTCAGCTATATAACAAAAAAAATCATTTCCGGAAATTTCAATTTGGGGAGGTTTACCTTTAACTGCATTTCTCTCTATATTTATTAAAGTCCAGCAAGCTTTCGATGTATTTCTAGAGTTTAAAATAAATTTCTCATTTGCTATTTTTTCTGTTTCTGCAAATTGAATTTGTATTCCTTTTTTAGGATTTGTAGGCTTCAAAATGATGAGGGTTTTGGATAATTCTGCTATGGTTTCTGCAGTCTCAAATCTATTTCTCATTTGTTTGAGGGAATCATTATTAAACCATTCTAGTTTCAATGTATTATCTTTGGTTGCTGAGAATGCTTTCGTATGAAAAGAAATTTGGATAGCAGTTTGAAAAATATCGAGGAGCTATTCAGCTAGAAAATTCACATCGATGTTTTCACATTCAAAATAGCTCCACCAGTCTACTTTAAGCAATGAGTCTCTAAAAATTTTAATTCCCTTTTTGGTAATGCACAGCTTTACTATATCTTCAGTAATATTTTCAGATCTTCGGTTTATGATTACGAATTGCCCTTTATGTTCTGAGAGACAGGGATCCAATATGCCTGTGTTTAAGCATGTTGCAGTTTGGTTAAAGATTATATTATCAATACACGTAGATGATTTTGCATTCACTCTCATAAAATCTTTGATAGCTTTCAAGCCATAAGAAACTTGTAAGCATTTTACTTGAAGAAGTGATGAAGAATTTGAGAGAAAATCTATAATAAAATCTCCTAGTAGCAAAATTTTTCTGTTTGGCTTGGTGATTCGAGACAGTGAATTAACAAAGTTTGTTAGAAAAACATTGAAGTCCCCAGTACATGACCTGTATAGGCTTATATGAGGCTTATGATATTAGATGTACATGATAAATATGAAGTTTTTGCGTAACTAACAGTCAATTTATTGAAGTGATACCATTCTGGAATTTGAGGAAAATCATCTTTGTTCATGTTTTGACAAGTTGAAGAAGTATATAAAATGACAGTATCATTGGCGAAACTGATAGTTCGCCCAGAGGTATTTACGGAAAACAAACTATTCCTGTAGATAGTGAAGAGAAGTTGACCCAGTACAGTACCTTGAAGAACACCAGTAGTCACAGCTCTGGACATACTCAGTACACTATTCCACATTCTGTCCGCGCTCTGGTAAGTAACTGGACAGAAAATCGTATGTCTTTTTTCCGAAATGAAAAATGAATTTCCACATTTCATTGAATCAATCCTTCAATTCAAACTCCCCCATGAATATTAACAAATCATAAATGATATCCAGAAATCTCACGATCATTATCGAAACTTATTCGTATATTAAGACATTTTAATCCGAATATTATTGTTATTCTAGATGTATGCATTTAGCTGACAATATTTCAGGAAATAATCTTTACAAATACCACTCGATCCAAAAAATTTCCCAGATAGAGGACCAATTTTTTTAAACTCTAAGCAACCAGGAAACATGCTGTTTGCTTTTATAGTAATGCTAAATAACAAAGTTGTCTCTAATAAATGTAAATTCATCGATACAGTTTTAAGGTCTCTTAGTATTATTATTGATAAATTCAGTGTAGAAAAACTGAGAAATTTGGGTTATATACTAATAAAAATACACTCTTCAATTTCTATGGCAAGTGGTATCATTATAAAATATAAGATTTAGCATATATAGAGTGTCTCAACTACACGTGGCTGGAGTGATGCTGATGATGTGGACTATTCTGGTATGTTTTCAGAGAAGGCTTTTGGAGTTACTTTTGTTCGAAAGATGTCTTACAAATGGCATTTCATTCAAATTCGCTGTAATTTTTCCAGACAAAAGACTATTAGCTTCTTTCGTAATTTTGAACTTAAAAAGACGATATATCCATGCGTGGAATTTGTTTTTCAAAATCAACAACGAACTTTTATATTATGATTACTATAAAGAGATTTGCCTATAAAAATTATTATTTGAAATTTTTAATCTTCCAATAGACAAAACAAAGTCGTAGAATCGTGTTTGTTACACCATTTATGAAAAAATGAATATCAAACAATTTGACAGCGTTCGATTTTTTAGGTTATTCCAGTTGTTATAAAGTCCGCAAAGACAATTGAGATTATGACATTTATGATTATGTGCACATGAATAATTGTTATGTCATAATAGAAGAAAAGCCATAACCATCACAATGTTATTTTTAATGCCGCGAGTGAGAAGATCAAATCTTTCACAATGAAGCGGTAATGCAATTAGACTGCGGAATATTGCGAATAAATCCACTGTAAATGAAAAAGAAATCGCCCGAGAGAAGCGCCGTGTTTACTGTTGCCAAGTCTACAATTTTTGCAATAGATCTCCTTTTTTAGCTCTCGAGTTACTTTTCTACTGTTTGAGAGTTACAATTTTACTAATGACTCGGTTAATTTGCTATAAAAATTATTTAATGACTGTAAAAACTATATTTTCTACTGTGTTTTTGAATCAATCTACTGTATTTCTGTTTCAAATTTTACAGCCAGGCATGAAAATGGCCTAGCAACACTGGCTGTGCTAGTATGGCCCTACATTGTGCTTCACAAATACAAAACAAAAAATAAACTAACTAATAACTCTGTTTAAGTATTGGCATTTAAATTGAAAAAAAAATAATAGGAATGTTGAGAAAAGGGTGAGTTGTTTATTTTAAACGGGCCACCCTAGATATTATTACAAAAAAAATTAGACATTTTTTCCGACAATTCTGAATTTAGAAGAACGCCACTTTTGGAGATATTTGATAATAATCTCACTTTACAAATCATCTTATCATTGAATAAATACTATTAGTGAAAATGAAATATCCAAAACAATTATCTATAGATAAGAACGAAAGCCTTGAAAGTGACATAGCACTTTGAACATAATAAAAATTGTTGGAATTGTTCGATATACATTCGAATCTCTGATATGAACGCATCAGTTTTCTTTGGCAGATAGCTTTTACCAGACTTGGTGTGATACAACGATATACTGAGTGGTTTGAACGATGTCTTCAAGATTTCAAAAAATCGAGTAGTGACAAATCTGGAGGAGGAGCTGTTCATTGAGTTGCACCTCTACTATCATCTGAAGGGATAATTCTTGAATTGTGTTAAGGGATCACCGTTCTATTGATATCAAATTTATTGATCTGCTAATTATCTTCCATTAATTCTTATGAAAATTAAATATCACAAATAACCTAATGATTTAAAATAATCAGATTTAAAAGATAATTTTGAAGTTGAAAATTTTTTCTATTGGCATTACTTCATTCAGTTAATTAAAATATTTCTAAAATATATTCCTCATCCCTCTGTCAGCTCTTTATTCTCTATACGTTTCCTCTATTCCTCTATCTATATATTATGTTCTCTCTCACTTTGTTCACCACCTATCTTCTCTAACCATTCCCTCAATCCCTCTCACTATTCAATGATTACTTTTTTTTTATTGAAATTCATCAAAAATTCTCATTACGATCCTGTCTTCTGAGGTAATCCATTTTCAGCGTTTGTCTTATATTTTAAACTCAATCGAGGTCACACCAAATATCGTAATTTACCTTATTTTGCATTTCAAATGCGTAGTTATAATGAGTTCGTTCCACATTTTGAATAATTACCTTCACAATTTGGTATCAGATTAGACAATCATCATGATTAAAGGTATCTACGTTATCTGACACCAGCGAAGAAGGTGCCTGTTTTCACATGAAGGGTGTGTTTTTGAAGATAGTCTATAAGAAATGAGAGAGACTAACGAATACTCACCACAGTTGACGGAGTCTTCGAACGGATATATGAGCAGAGAGGGTCGAAGAGAGGAGTGGCTGGATGTAAAGAGAACCTGCCAATCGATAGATGTGTAACGCAGGACTCGATACAATATAAGCGTAACCTCTCTATGGCCTGGAAGGATTACCGCAAGGCATCTGATACAACATCGTATGAACTCATCTTGCATTTGCTCAGATGCCTTGCAGTACCCGACAAAATAGTCAGATGCCTTGAACAACTGATACCACTCTGGAGGACTCGCTTCACCATGACATCTGGTCAAGCCAGAGTCCAAACAAGGTTGGTTACTTTCAGCATGAATGTATTTCAGGGCGATTCCCTCAGTCCCCTTCTCTTTTGCATCTCACTATTGCCATTATCCGTTGCGCCAGAAATACTCGAGGGTATAACTGTGACACCCCCAGAAACCGTAGGCACAAGTTCATCCATCTGTTCATATGCATGATCTTAAACTTTATGCCTCTGGAGAGACGGATCTCCATCAGTCCTTGAGGTACACATATGCTATCGGTATGAAATTTGAGATAGACAAATGGTCCATCTCAAAAGAGGACGATACGGGGACTACGGAGATGATGTGCAACTCGTAGATGAAAGCATCCTACACAATCTGGATGCCGGAGAGACGTATACTTACCTCGGGGTGGAACAACGCCACTCACAAGAGGTAACAGCAGTGAAAAACTCTCTCCGCGGCAGGTATCAGCACAAACTCCGACAGATCTGGTCATCAGAACTGTCGGGGAAGAACAAAGATGCTGCAACAAATATGCTTGCCGTTACAATCTTACTCTACTCGTTTGGAGTGGTGAAGTGGACTCGAGAGGAGCTGTATCAACTCGACGTAAATACCCGAAAAATGATGCATCTCCATAGGAGTTTGCATCCCAAATCGTCCGTTCCAGCAAGGTTGTACTGTCCCCGATAACAGGAAGGCCGTGGACTTTTGAGTTTGTAGTGTCTTCATGACAGAAAGGTACTGGATGTAGCCTGTAAAGTCGTCAGGATGTTCATTGACTAATAATCAATGAAATAATCAGTAAGTATACAGGATGGTGAAAGTAAATACAGAATGCTCGTCACAGAAACTCAAGTTCCAACTTCCTATTCACATAGAGCAGTAGATGGGTAAAAATAAAAATATATGATAATTATTGAGAATAATACAATGAAGAATTGGAAGTTGGTGTTAAAATTCATAACATTTATGCATTGAAAGTTGGTAATGAAATTCATAACATTCATACTTTGAAAGTTGGTGATAAAATTCATAATATTTATACATTCCATCGAATATTAAAAATTCAAATACATAATGTCTCTAAAGAGCGATATCTGATAAAGGTCAGATGACAGTTGTGATTGTGGTTTAAAATTTATAAGAATGAGACCTCATATTATTTATAACATATGTAGATGCATTTCTAACGAAGCAACAAAAAAATTTAAACTTACTCTTCCAGGGTACATACTCCAGAACAAAATTTTGCACGATGTCAATATGAATTTTTGGGCTAGCACTGTAGTTGTACTCGTATGTGGAGATATGGTAGTGAAGTGTTTCATCGTGGTACATGAAAAGGGGAAAGAGCCAGAAGGGTGTGAAGATGGGAAATCAACTCACTCATCAGATTATAAATTACCGTATCGATTTGGAGTCCTTGGATGATATTTAGTCAAATCATTCGTGAAATGCAAGTGATGCACTATCACGATGCCAAAAAATAACTGAAATGAGTAATCACTAATGTTTTGAAGTATATTTTTGATAAGGTGAACAAATGTGATATCATTACTATTAAATGGAAAAGCATTATAAAATATCTCATACTAACCATATAGAATACCATGTGAAATTTCTGACAAGTCAATACTGAATGCAGTAGCTACTATTGTGACTATGAATTCATAATAACCGAGTCGACAAAACTACTTTCAGAAGTGATGCTATGGACAACAAATTCCGTTTTTGGTATCAGGGAATAATGGCTTGGTCAATTGTTTTTTCCTGGTGACGTACATACTGGAAATAACCCTTCGAAAGGTAATTCTATTATGAGATAATCTTTCATTATCAAGTTGATGAATTGATCCAGTGATCAAACTGTTTTACTAGGATTAGTTTCTTCAAACCTGATGAAATGATGGAAAAATTGAAAGCTAGGCAACCAAAATAGAGTTTTACAGTGATAAAATGCTTCTTTCCAACACCGACAAAACTGACAGCCCCGAAATTAACATGTACGTTCTATTACTCTGAATTATATTTAACCCTCAGAGCCAAGTTATGCATCATTCTCACAATTTCAATCATTATCACTGTCCTAATCGAATTGGATCAATGGAATCGAATAAACCTAACCTTCAAAAGACACGTGTACAAATTTCTCAGCTGCCGGACTATTAGTTTGTGAGATAGTACATTTTCGGTGAAGCAACCTTTGTTAGTTTGAAGGAAATTGATGAAAAAAATTTGGTGTGTAAATGAAGCATTGCTTTCTGGTAAAAAAGCCAAGATTGAAAAGTCCACAAAATAATTTTGGATGACCGCAAAGTGAAGTTGATCGAGATAGCTGAGGCTTTAACGATATCATAGGAAGGAATGCTCATGAATATTAGGGTACATTCTGAGCAGTGTTTGAAGCTGTTCCACCATAGAAAACTTGAATTCATGAGACGATATGTGATAATGGATGATGGCTCGATCAATTCACACCAAAATCAAAACGATCATTATCTGAATGGACTACACGTGGTGAACCGTCAGCTGGCAAGGTTGTGGCACAGTAAAAATCATCCAGCAAGTCAACTCCCACTACTTTCATTCATAAATTCACAAAGTTTTCGGTGACCTCGAAACGAAGTGCGGAGCCGATTTCGTTCTTCACCCATATTTTGTAGTAAGTTATTTATTCTGTACGGCGATTTCCCCGGCTTTTCAAGAGCCCAACCATTGGAACATGCGATCCAGACATGTGTTGACATCCGACCGTTTATTATAACTGATTTCGATGCCCGTGGTACCTTCGAATCCTTCGATACTACAGTACTGCACGTACTGGATGAGAATCTCATCCTAAGACCGGTTGAAGGTCCCCGGCAACTCGGGCTTATCACGTGGTAAGAGAGCCTACTGGTTGTATTCTACTGTGGTTGTGGTATCAGTATTTTGGAATGCACATTTATAATATTCATAAACTATCTTGCGGTATTGGAGCGTTTAAAGGATGAAATCGCGGATAAACGGCCCCCTTTGAAGAAAAAGAAAGTGTGCTGTTCACTCAAGACAATGGACCGTATCACAAATTGATGAAAATGATGGCAAAATTGCATGAATTGGGTTTCGAATTGCTTATTGCTGCCGCATCCACCGTATTCTCCAGATCTGCCCCCAGTGATTTTTTTCTGTTCTCAGACCTACCTGGATAAAAATGTAGCGCCGATGAAAACTGAGGCCTATTTTGAGGCTAAAGAGGCTTTCTATAAAAATGGTATCAAAATTGTATGACCTCTATAATCGTTGTTCCGCCTTCTAGGGCAACTATATTGAGAAATAAAATCAAATTTTATCAAAATTTTTTGTTCTATATTAGCGCACGAACTTTTCTGCCCAACCGTTTTTCAAATATGATTGTGAATAAATGTTACAACATTGCATAAATGTTTCTATAGGCATTCACGGTTTTGATTTGATATTATGATTACGACAGTGACTAGACCCTAAATTTACTGAAACAACTCGAATACATTTGAAAATCAAATGAAACTCACCAATATATTGAACACATATATAAGCGATTGAAATGAAAAACGTATCACCACATTTCACTGGATCACATAACCTCACGAAAATACCAATAATTTATATATGATATACAGAATTTGCAAGATCATAATCGAAACTTATTTATATGACAAGACATTTTAAATTCGAATGGAAACGTTATTCTGAATTTCAGTGGAATTGAAAAGAATACTCGGCGTACTGGTGGTGTATCTAGACGCGTCAAGTGAGTTGGGTGCTGGATCTGTGGTCTCATTTCAGAGCACGACAAATTTCAACAATTAGACAGATTTTAACTATTAGAACATCGTGTCTTTAATAATATTACTTCCAAACAAATGTTTTTCTCTCGTTATTCGGGTGATGAAATTGATTCATTTTGAGAATTTATATTTTGTTCTTATGTCAATGCATTCAGTCGAGAGTATTTCAAGAAATAATCTTTACGGATACCACTCGACAGAAAAATTTTCCTAGATAAATGTTTGTTTTCTGGAACTTCGTCGGTGAAATTTTGACATCTTGTTCAGCTTTCCAAAAAATATCAGGTTCATGACTGAATCTTACTGGGTAATGAACTTTAGTTTCGTCCTATGAGTAATAATAATCTATTAGTCAATACTTTCGAACTAGTCGCGTTAGCCTGTCAACACCTGCGAGGTAAAACACAGTTTGAATTCATAAGGTAACTAAATGTGGGCTGTAATTATTCTTAATTACATGCAGATTTTTAAATGAATTATTTAAGAATACTTATTCAAATCGTAACTAACTCGGAATGTTTCTTGAAAAACTATAAAAGTACTTATTTATGATTAATCTTTATGCTTGCAGATAGTTTTTCATTTATATAATTTTCTTTGATCGTAATTCGATTTTTCTTAGTTTTTTGTGTTAAGGATCTCAAGATTTTTGTTGATCGTATATATCAGATATGTCCCATATCATTGAAAAGAACACCACTTAGTCTAAACCGCTTTCTCAGTTTCTACTAGGTGAGAAATATTTTTTAAAACGATTATGATGAAAAAGAAAGTTACTGGTGAATCGTTCACCTAATTGAAATACATATCTTTCAATCTCTGTCACAGAATGTAAATTTACGAATATTTCCAACGCATCAGTCATATCTCCTCCCTTATATATCGAACTTTTGTGTTGTGTGGTGGTCCGTTTATGTAGGCGGCTTATGTTTTCAGTTCGTACATAAATTGTTGTTTTGCATTCATTTGAACATGCCATTGTCTACATTACTACAATATTACATTTTGTCACTTCGCTTCGGTCTCGATGGATTTGTTACTTTGTTGATCATTCTCGTTTCGCAATGATGATGATTTTCAAATATACGACCATATTATTATTCATGAAGTTAGAAATATGATGTTAGTTATTCGGGTGGGGTCGAGTGTGACAAATGAATCAACCGGGAAAAAACAATGGATTCTACCAACGTCTGCAGTCATGATTCAGCAAAGACATACTATTATTATTATTATTAGGTTGTTTCAAAAATTTTGTCCGATTTAATGTCATGTGTTTTTGTAACTCCATATCTTAATAAATATTTATTCTATTGTGTCGTGGTGTATATTGATCGATAGAAAAAGGACCACGCACAAACCATATGGAAAAAGGCTTCCAGTGAATTCTGCTGATTTTTTGGTATGATGAACCTTTTAATATTCTGATCAAAAATCTCTACGGACACAAGGAAAAAGAATGGACAGTTTTTGAGAAAAAAATTGCTCAAAGTCGGCAAAATGGGGAATTTGGTAGTAAAACGAGAGAAATAAGCTGTGTTTTTTGCAACTTCATGAATTTCAGAAATTGTAGCATGCACTTCAGCAATTCTTTCATTGTCTTCTGTCTTTCAGCACTATTTGCCAATAATTGCAGCTGATATTCATAAAGGCGTTCCACAAGGAAGTGTGCTAGGTCCTTTATTGTTTATCATTTATATAAACAATTTTTTGGTAATTTTTAAAAATACTAGCACCAAACTTGTCAGTTATGCTGATGATTCCAATTTTGTTATACCTCTTGACTGCCATATGAATTTGGAAAGTGATGTATTGTTATGTTCCTCTAGATAAATTAAATGACATCTACCATCCAGACGTATGACCAACAGGTGCAGCGATCAGACGATTCAGATATAAAGAAAATTTTCAGAAAATCAGTGTATTAACAGAAAATCCTTAGTTTATTCAGAATGTGATATAGAGTATGTACAAAATATTTACGATACATTCAATCTTGTGAATTGCGATAGCTCGGTGAGTGTTTTTCATATAAACATTCAATGTATATCTAACAAAATTGAGATACTTCAAACACTTTTGTTTGATTGTCACTTTGATATAGTATGTATTTCAGAACATTGGCAGAGTGAGCAAAATCTCAAACGTATAAATCTTGAGGGATATTTTCTTGCAAATTCCTTTTGCAGAAAACCATTAAATAATGGAGGATGTGCTATTTTCATTGAAAATTTAATTAAAGTGGAGTCTTTAGAATTTCAACAATTCAATAGTGAATTGAATACTGAAGTTTCTGGCATAAAATTATTGAATGAAAAATTAACTGTTATAGCTGTATACAGATCTGGAAGAGGAAATTTTGATAGGTTTTTACAAAATTTAGAGAACCTCTTGAACCATGTAGTTAATCCCAATAGTAAAGTGGTAATTACTGGCGACTTCAACGTAGATTTTAAAGTAAACTCAACTGCTTTAAAAAATTTACAAGACCTAATTTTATCATTTGGTTTGGTTTCTATCATTCATGAACATAGAAGAAACACAGCTACTTCATCTAGCTGTATAGATAATATATTTACCAATTTGAAAGGAAGCAATAAAAAAGGCGGAGTCTTTGAACCTTGGTAGTGCGATCATCGCGCCCAGTATTGTATAATTGAGGAAACACCAGTGACCTCAAATGAAAAATCGATTTTTCGAAAAGTAACCCAAAATGGATTAATGAAGCTAAAAGAAGCTCTATCAAATGTAGAGTGGGGTTTCAACAAAACAATTATTGATGTTGATGTTGAAATTCTATCTTTCCATCTTGTAAATACTTACAGTGATTTGGTTAAAGAAATATTTCCAATAAAAATATACCACTCAAAAAACAAAAAGGCTATGTGGTATGATAAATCCCTAAAAAGTATGAGGAAGTCTTTGTCGGATTCGAAACTTGTAGCCGATATAACTAAAGAACCAATGGATTATTATGGATTATTAACATATAGAACTTTGAAAAAAAATATAGTGCCCAGCTTAAAAATTCTAAGAAATTAGCTTATGACAATTACATTCATTCGGCGGGAAATAAGGCGAAAGCATGTTGGCATATAATAAATTTTGAGCGAAACAGAAACAACAATAAATTTTGAGCGAAACAGAAACAACAATAATAGAACTCATACTGACATATCTCCTGAAAATTTTAATGACTTTTTTGTTAATACTGCTGAAAATATTCAATCTCTACCAACGGTATGCAAAGTGGATTTACTGAATTTCAGAAATTTTCCAGCACCCTGCAGCTCTTTTTTTCTGGGTCCAGTGACTGAAGAAGACGTACATAGTGCAATCAAGTCACTCAAAAATTCCAAATGCTTAGACGCCTATGAACTAAATAGTGATATCATTAAAGAGACTTCGCATCACGATAATGCACCTGTTCACTAGTCATTGCTTGTTCGTAATTTTTTGGCCAAGAACAACTCCGTAAGCATGCCTCAGCCTACGTATTCACCAGACCTGCGACTTTTTCCGTTTCCCAAGATAAATGAGACTCATGAAACGACGGCATTTTGCGATGATTGGGGATATGAAAACCGAATCGCTGAGAGAGCTCATGAGCATACCAAAAAGTGCATATCAGAACTGCTTCACGCATTGGAGAAACGCTGGCAGGAGCTTAAAGAATTATTTTTTGAGAGGAATGATAATAAACCTTATTCCCAATCCGAATTTCAGCACTAGATAGCAGCTGAGATTTTGATTTCTGCTTTGAATATAACAATCTTCAAAGACCATTATTGATACTATCACTGGAAAAGTCGTGGTGCAAATATTTTCCATTGTTTTTCTAATTTGTACATTCTTAAAATTTCATATATCGATAACCGTGGTTGAATAGCCTCTTCGATTTATTCGAGATACAATTCTTTGCGTTACTGTCTACAAATTTGGAATAGGTTTAATTGTTGTATTCATGTCACTTTTTTTAACTGTCACCGATGCTCACTCTACCAGCTTCATGGAGAATCCATTCTATCAAAAAATGTATTCAAAATATACCATAAGAATGCGAAAGGCTTCTTTGAAGATCCGGGTTCACAAGCCTAAGAAGAACTCCCATTAGTGAGAGAATATATGTGAAATTGACCTGTATTCATAAAACACACTTCAATGTGAGATTTCCACCTGAAAGTTTACCGAACCACGACACGTGTTTTGATATACAAATGCATCTTCGGGATTTTAGCATATTTTATAAAAATTACCCTGGTTTCCTAGGAGTTATATTGCATTGCAGTTTGAAATCTATCGATCTCATGAGAATCAATCATTCATCTAATTAAGTTTTGTAATCACCTGCTGTTATATAAAGTACATTGTTCAACTGATGAAGCTACCGTATAATCAATTTTTATTATCAGGTCGCTGAGTTTCGACCTTGTGACTTTCCTTCCAAATACAATTACAGAGCATTTGGAATTATCAACTTCGATACATTAATTAATTGATTCAAATCCTCATCGAAGATATTTTCGCTATGTTATACAGAATCAGGGGTGAAGAAATAACACAACTGTGTATCACCGGCATACATATGATATTTGAGTTTTTTCAAACAGGTCGTCAAATGGGAGGTGTAAATTATATAGAGGATAGGTCCAAAGATTGAACCCTGTGGAACACCTGAAGAAATTTTCTTCAATTCTGATATGTGCTCCTCCACTCTGATAATTTGTTGCCTAGGTGAAAAATATGAATCGAAAAATTTCAACTTGCTATGAGAAAGTCCATTATATTATAATATAGATCGAAGTAGTTGATGATTCAAGGTATCAAAAGTTTTATTGAAGTCGATCAATATTAGAACAGTAATTTCGTCTGTATCCGATGCTGCGACGATATTTATTTATTTATTCATCAATTTATTTATTTGTATCCAAACAGACCAAAGGTCTAATTACATGGATAATGAATATAAAATAATCCTCACATTTCAATAATCATAATCGTAAAAGTCAGTTGTGTATACCCACTCGAAAACTTTGAGGTTTGATAGAAATGAACTGTATGTACTCTTTTATTGAACATGTTTGTGTGAAATAATGTAAATTAGCTTGTAGATAGAAAAGCATATTCAAGAACAGATGAAAAATACTATATGTATACTGCATCAACCAGATGTATTCAATAAATAATCTGATATTGTTTTACGAAATACACCCTGAGGGGATATTGAATCCGTTGTGGGGAACGAGAAGTGTCGAATTTATTGGAACTATTCATTCCCCACCCTCAGGCTCATACAAGCTAATAAGCCTGATGTAGTCCTTCTTGACGATTTCTTGAGTAATTCAGTGCGATGAAGAGGTGGAGTTATAGTCCCTTCAAATCTCACGTTGATATTGTGAACGTCGTCTCTGAATGATATTTTTCCATCAAATGAAATTGTTTCCTGGAAATTAGGACTTTATGTGCCAGACAAGCAAAATGGTATGGACGCCTCTGTTTCATATTCAGCCATTTAAATTCCATCAATCTATGTGAAACTCGTCGTCTACGCCTTATTCCTAAATTGAGCCGAACACATGCATTTTGTATGACTTGTATTCGTCGTAGATATTCTGAGGTGATACATGAACCATAGACAAAATCTCCGTAATTGAATTTTGAAAGAACTAAAGATTCGTAAAGAAGTGATTTTGTTTTTTTATTAAGATTTTGTCTATTACTGAAAATTAGTTTCAATTTCAGGAAAGCTGCCCTTCTAACACTGTTGAGGTGAGTTGTGAATTTGAGGTCACTATCGAAAATCAGTCTTAAATTTTTGCGGAATTTGATGGTCTAACTACGTGTTCATCTACTTCCAGGTAAGTTACATTCCTCAAGGCCTCTCTCCGACTTAGTGAACTGAAAACTAGTACAGACGTTTTGCTGGAGTTGATTTGAAGAGAATGTTGCCTTGATTTTTCCATGATCCTCTTTATGTCAGAATTGATTTCCGAGATAGCCAGCGTTATACTTGCAGGGTCAAATATTTGATACACCTGAGTGTCATCTGCATATAGACCTACTTGGCAATGCCAAATAGAATTTGGAAAATCTTCAGTATACAAAGTGAAAAGAAGAGGACCTAATATTCATCCTTGCGGAACTCCACTGACAATGTGGGGTGGAGACGAGACATTTTGACCTAATCTGATTTTTTGCCGTCTATTCAAGAGATAATTTTCGAAGAAAGTCACTGTTATCGTAGACATACCTATAAATTTCAGTTTCGACAAAAGTAGTTGGTAGTTTATTGTATCAAATACCTTAGTGTAATCTAGTAACACCAGAAATCAGGTTTTTTTTATCGTCGATACCCCTCAATATATCATCAGTGTTATTTAGTTAAGCTGTCCGCAACTATGTTGCTTTCAAAAACCAGACTGGGATTTTGGTAAAATATTATATTTATTCACAAAAACACGTAACTGAGATTCCACCACTATCTCTAACACCTTAGAGAGTGTTGGTAGAATGCTAACTGGGCGCAAATCTTTGAAGTCTTCCACAGGTTTTTTTTTGGAATTGGGGTGACGTATGCCTCTTTCCATTGATCCGGAAATACACTGTGTTCCAGACTATATTTATCAATATGCGTAATAAAAGGGGGAAT
>WOGR01004418.1:0-14752 GCA_015342045.1 Leptinotarsa lineolata | reverse complement strand
GCCTGCCGCGAGGCGTCCGAGACCCTAATGCACTTGCTGTCAGCATGTCCAGCATATGCGGTCTCGGCCTATATCCATCGACATAACGCGGCCCTAATAGTGCTTTATTACCATCTACGGCACTCTTACGGTATTGACGAGACACCGGTGTTGCCCTACGCTCCGGGGGATATTGAAACCGTTGTGGGGAACGGGAAGTGCCGAATTTATTGGAACTACTCGTTTCCCACCCTCAGGCTACAACAAGCTAATGAGCCTGATGTAGTCCTTCTCGACCACCAGAACAAGACGATATATGTCGTGGAGTTCTCAGCTCCTGGCGAGACGAATGTCGTCCGAAAGAGAAGGAAAAACGGATCAAATATCGAGATTTTCTCTTCGAACTCCGCAGACTCTATCCGAACCACTCTGTAAAGATGGTTGTTCTGATTATTGGAGTCCTTGGTGGAATGATGCCCTCTCTTCTCTCGAATCTTGAAATCATACTGGCCTGCCGCAGAAATCTTAGCCGTACAAATGCAGAAGGCTATCATTCTTGGCTCCCTGCGCCTGCTCAGAGCACATGATTCTCGGACCCAATGATCGCCCACCCCACGGTGTGGGAAGTGGTCGTTGGTTGATAATGCTGGCGCGCCCTGCCGAATGTATCGGAGCTTTGGGGGATAGGGCCTGACCAGCGCATACTACTGTTAAAAAAAACAATGATAATAATATTAATAATAATGATGAAGAACAAACAATGAAATATATTTCTTCAAGGAATGTGTTCAAAATGTCTACCAGCTTTTCCTACATACAGGCGACATATTTTCTGAACTTTTTTCGCGGAATTAAAAATCTCTTCCAAAAAATAGTCATCCATCAATTCCTGTTGATCTTCTATTCGAAAAAATGAGTTCTTTACGCCATTGAGTTCTACGTAAAAAGTGCTTTAGAAATGTTTTCATAGAAACAATAAATTTTTTACAGGAAAATAGTTACAGCAACATTTCGAAAACATGTCAGAAACGATGACAGATGTCGATATGCAGTTTTAACTATTAAGTTTGTCATAAAATTTGACCCTCATACAAGGTCATCAGTTTTCATCTATCTAGTTTGAAAACAGGAGTTTTCCTTTGAATGTGTCCACTTTAGCCCGCTCTCTACATAGTTATCCAGAGTTCTCATAGGAACGAATGTCTCCTTGTGGAATAAAGATTTGGCATGTATGAGACAACAAACTAGAAAAGCCTTCATACATGCAAGGAAATCAGGAGTATAATAAAATCAATATAAAATGTCCCTAACTGAATATAACCAAGCCCTGGAGGAGGCAATGCGTGAAGGTCGAACAAACTAAATATGTGCCAAACTCTACAAAATACCTTGATAGAACACAAGAAATCAAACAACGGGAAGTACACAAAAATCAGAGGAGAGGATATAAGAGAGCTTCGCCAGGTGCATTTTCCGTTTCAGAAATTAAACATTAGAACAGAGTTCTGGACAAATTCCCTCTGGAAGCCCCTTCGGGGGTTTGATTAGCTGATGGTGAAGAAAAAAAAAGACGATTGGATGAATTGTAAACTCATTTCAAACATATAAGAAGCCGTAACCAAATGGCAACTATGTAATATTGCTGCAGCTCAACTTTCACTTCAGAAACTATGTGTAATCTTCAGAGAAAGTTTCACTCTGGGATACATACTCAAAACATGGAGACTGGTTAGTACCACCTTCATACTGAAACCTGGAGTATGTATGTTTATATCATAAACATTAGACGAACTTGACGAACATATTAGGAACAAAGCACTAGCTTATAGACCAATGCATACAGGTATTAGCCAAAATGGTTTCATACCGAGACGGCAGCCGGTTGGGTTCGCGTGAGTGGTTTATTTCTCTCATTCAGTCGACCGTCAGGTAAAACTGTGGTTCGAGCGGCAAGTGACAGCTGGTTATTAGAAAAGAGATTTCAAGATTTTTTTAAACATCGAAAAAATACATTCTCACAAGAACAAGAAAAATATTTTTATGGCTTCTTTGGATATTGATGTACACACAGTAGTACGCACAATTAGTAATTCATATAGATATTCGAGGTTGACTGGTTACAAAATTCAAGAAATGAATATATAACACATTAAAATTAGGTAAAAAGTATAGGTTTACAAGATTTGGGGGTGACGTTTCATAAAATTCTAGGTTCATAAAAACAGATAAATAATTCGATCACATCCAGAGGAATGTCAAATGTTATAACTGATTTATGAAATCTCAAAAAAAAGATCTATTTCCTTCTAATATCCATATTTTGATTTTTTTCGAAACTATTTTTATTTTCAGTGTCTTTTATAAGTATCGGTAGAATTTCATAAAGCCAAGAGATGTAATTTGACCGACAGACCAGAATATCCAGAAGTACACAAGTCCAATGACTTATGGTCCATTAGTTATTGAACCAATGACTTTGGACCCCACTGGACATATTACCTTGTGTCCTCTTGGATGTTCTGGTCCGTCAGGTCGAATTTCATATCTCAAGAGTCGGTAAGCGGCTATGGGTGATCATTTCTCACGAGTCTTAGGGAACTGTATGCCGAAGTGTCCAATGACTGATGGACCATTAGTCATTGGACTCCACCGAACATATCAACTTGTATCCTTCTGGATGTGTTAGATAGAATAACATCTCTCTCAGAGTCGGTAGGGGGCTATGAGGGATCATTTCACAAGAGCCGTAAGGGAATGTGAGAAAACTGCAATCCGACGAGTCGAAAACCGAACATGGAACGGGAGCTGAAATCTACTGTGTGCTACCTACCTTCTTGGTCAGTACATATTAGTCTTCCAAGCTGAAGTGTATACAATCTTGCAATTCGCAAGGGATATTAATTTGAGGCCTCAATGAAATGAGCAAATCAATATTCACGGGTAGTCAGGCTGTACTTGAGGCCCTACTTAATCCAAAAGTGACATCAAAACTGGTCTGGGAATACCGTAAAGAACTATGAAAACTGGACGTAGGCAATGAAAACGCATAGGCAATGAAAACGCTGTTGCAAATACAGATCACTGACTTCATATATAGGACCTGAACCAGTTGTCGGTTCACCAAAGTTTTTGGTATGGAAGCAGATTGAAAAGTAAGTATTTGAAAAATATAAAGGATACTAGAAAAATACACCTGGGAACACACACGGAAAGACTTTCTTGAAGAAATTGTTCGAGAAGATAACTACAAAGCATGTCAAGAAGAATATGACATACAACCATCACGCAAACATATAAACTACTCTGATTTCTCTTCAGTGCGAATAGATCTTACTAAAGTTTGGCAGAATAAGATGATTGGAATGGGTGTAATGAAGAAGATGGGAATAAACGCAATAAGACCATGAGTCTGCAGTGTTTTTCGGAGATTTTGATGACAACTCCGGCGTCCTCTAGGTACTAAAAAAGAGATGGCGATGACGATTTTACTCACGAAGATGCCATATATGAAATAGACTGAAACTGATAATTCAAAATCTTTCCATTTCGATATTTCTATTGAGGAATAAATTTATTAAAATACTCCATATTTTGAAATCACAGGTGATATGATGGAAGATTCAACTACATATTTTAATTCGTCATCTTTTATCTTGCACCGTGTTGATTGTTTGAATTAATGCCATTTCTATTTTTCAACCTAATTTGGGTTAATTGCGTTTATGAGTTCAATACTTCAACTTTGATTGATATGAAACTCATTCACGGAAATAATAATTCGATGATTAGTAATATCATTTGAGATCTCCTTTTACATATTGTTATGATGAATCGATATTGGGTCCAATCATTTTGTTTTTCATAGTCATTCTCATTGGAGACCTCTTTATCATATCTCGAATAATAAATATGCAAGCCATTCTCTTACAGATTAGCTCACATTTGCATATGTGGCTTTTGTGAATTTTTCATTATTATTTTCTTTGTGCTTCGATTTTGATCTGTTTTTAATACTGAGCAGTAGAAAAACGGTCGTCTAAACTTCATCAAGAAACATTGCCAAACTAATCGAAACAAATACATAGCTAATACCATCAGGAATCATACTATATCCTGGAACTCTGTTTGAATTATATCATGAATTCCATAAATAGTTCGTGACACGAATCCTTTTGTTTCACAATGATACTAAGATCAGTTGAGTGAGATTAGAAATCATTTTGTGTGTTCTAATAATGATAACAAAGTCAATAATTATCTTCTCAAGGACCAGGGGTCAGTAACAACATGAAATTCCACATAATCTGTCGATGAATACTCAGTCAAATGTTAACGCGTAAATTGTGACATGGGAAACTTCACTAACCTACTTCTGTGCGTCTTATCAATCTGTATCGGTGTTAGATCGCAATACCCCAGTTATCAAATCCAAGGTGGTCAACAATACCAACAACCTTCTGAGTGGCAATATTATAATTCATATGGTACACCTTCACAGACAAACTACGTACCTGTCAATACACCAGGAAATGTTTACCAGGGAGGTGTAGGGCTTCCATATCCATATCAATATGCAACACAAAATGTTCCATCAGGCACACAGTTTGTTCCTGTTGGCTCCCAAATTATTCCTGTAGGATCACAGAGTTCACAGTCATCAGTCGCAGACCCCTACGCCGGTGTTAAAACAGAAATGATCGATGTTGAACCTGCAGAGTTTAGAAGACTCATGAATAGTCAAGGATTCCAACCACAAATAGTGAGCTACGAAACGAGAAGAATAGGCGGTAATTTCCGAGGATACGCTTACCGACCAAGGTATATCGTTAAAACCGAAAATAAGCAGTCTAATCAAACGTCTCCCTCACGAGGCATCAGTAAACACGAAGTTCAGAGTAAAGTCACGTCCTTCAATAAAACCTTCGTGATTCATCCCAATGAGAATGGAAGTAAAGTACTCAATCTGAATTTTGTGAATGGAGTCCAGGTGACAGAGGCTCCAGAGGCTGTTGAAGTAGCGGAGAAGCTTGAAGAGAAAGACGAGAATGAGGAACAACACGAAAATAACGAAGAGGGGGAAACTGAAGAGGAAAACGAAACTACCACGGTAAGCTCTACAACAAATTTACCGACTACAACGGAAAATGAAAATCCCGAAAATATTTCATCTTGGATCGAGTAATAGAAACTAATTGTATTCCATACTGTATTATAGTCAATAAACTGTATTTCGATTTAATTGACAATTATTTTCACCTTAGAAAAATATCGAGATATAACTTTCACACAGGGTGTTTCTTAATTTTGGTCCGTCTATTTATGTGGTTGCTTGAAATGGTCATTGTTTGTAAGTCATATTGAGAACAAATTGAAAAGATTCATTATGATACCAACTTCTTCACAAAGGCATATGGCAAATTGAATCAATATGTTTTAAACTGAATGATATCAGTTTTAAAATCATCTCGCGATTTCCTCTTATAAAATGTAAGAATTCAATAGAGGGTGATTGAATTTTTTTCTGTAGAGAGTTTTATGATAAACAATAGTGATAATAATTTATTTCAAGGTAGCTATGATAGTTTTCAAAATATTTCAATTATTTTGTAACTTTTAATGACTTCAATGAAAATACTTCGAGTATTTTTTGTAGAAAATAAACAATTTTGATATCGAATAGAAAATCTCACTTGGATTTTCAAGGAAAGGATGAAATGAAAACATAGCTAATAATTCAGCTGGCTACTTTTATTAGCTGCAAAATTCTAATATTTCTGATATTTCAAATGAGCTTACTGATCCCTAAATTGTGCAAATCAGTTTTCAATACTGAAAACAAACGAAGTTGACATATTCACCATGTTCATTCATTTGATGTTAAAACGTCATTCCATTCGATGATCAGTTTACAAAAATAGTAAATCGTGATTAATAACTCCATAAGAGGTAACATATTCGAAACCTAAGAAATGAGGATTGATTTTATCAATGATATAATATTGTAGCAATCACTTCTAGGAATTACTCATTTGATACAAGAGATGACGTATCGTACTTATCGGTATCTTCTACTTCGAAGAATCAAATCACTGTAATTCCACTTGACGGAAATATTGAATCATTTCCTTTTAACGCACTTCCTTTCACAAGCTTTCATTCAGAACAAATTCTATACCTAAATTTTGAATCACTTCTCGTCGGGCTAGTTTTTATACATCTCCATGATATGAGAAAAATAAAAAGGAGACGCTAAAAAATTCGAAAAATAGCATGACGTCACTCTAAATCCATTATGGCGAAACGCCTAAGATGACGAACTAGTTTTTTAAGTACCCCTATGATATACGTATCAAATGAAAGGGCTTGTTGAAAATGAAATGGAGTCATTTTGAATTTTTATGACGGATTCTCAAAAGTGGTTCACTGAGTTCTTTTATGCACCCCCATGTAATGGATATTAAATGGAAGAATTCAAGCGGAATAAATTTGCAACTTCGAAAAAAAAGATGACCGACTATGAACATAGACGCATGAAAATGAACAGACTAAAGTATATTTCCAGCTATGTATAAAAAATGAAAAATTATCATTTTTTGAGTACAAGGTTTTATTAACATTCTCTGAAAAGAAGAAAAGTTTGAAATTAGTTCATATTCTTCAATTTATTACATTACATAATTTATATAATATAAAAGCTTGTCGCGAAATTTACCATTACAGTGAGTATGAATGAAATATTTACCTTAATCTTGACATAAGTAAGTCTGAGAAAAAATTAGGTTTTTTTTAAATAGGTTGATTTTGCGATTAGCGATCATATCATATAAGTTGTTCAATGCCAATACATTGATAGGTTTTAATTAATTCGAAATCTTTCTACCGATCATTTTAATTCAACCTTATTACTGAAAGTATCTACTGTATCAGACTGTTCTGTTTTAGTCTAGTTCACAAGTGCCTTTCAGGTCAAACTTTTTTCTCTGCCTCCGAAAAAAAAAATAACGAGGTATCATTCGATTCGGAATAACGTGTAGATGATTTTTGAAAAATATCAAGTACCATTTGCCAAAATTACAAAAGGTATTAACAAATAACTGAAAAAATGGAGTTTGGTTTTTGCAAATATCTCCAAAACTATTTGACATATTTCAAATTGGGAAAAGATTCTTGGACCAGTATTTATAATTTTCCGAGAGGGTTGGAAATACATTGTAAAACGAATACTCTGACTTGCCCAACACACGCCATCTTCGGACCTTCAATATATGAATTCAAAAGATTTTTATCGTGAATCTTTGTTGCAAATTATGATTTAAATGAAATCGTTTTTCGAAAAAAAGGTATTGCAAAAAACAAATTTGTTAATTAACAATTGTTTTCTACCACTAACTGAAAAAATGTGTTTTTTATTTGAATCTCCATTGTTTATTCAATAAACAATTTGATATAAACAATTTAATTTTTTTTATATATCATTTTTTTCTCTTTCTACACAATACAACAAAACAACCATGTATTATTCCTTGTGAAAAAAAATTTATCTATATTCCATATCGAATTTTTTAAGTTCTGTGGGAACGATGGAGGAAAGCCATCATTCTCAGCTGATTTTTCATAATTCAACTCATTAAAACTTATAAACTTATTGAGATATGATAAAAAACTTGGAACTCATTTATTCCCCAATAATTAAAAAACACATTTTGCCGAAAATTCAAACTCTTACCCAATTATATATTCCATTTGTAGCTTTATTGATGGTTATGTTGAACCATTCCAGAGGGTGGAGTCCTATGAAACATATAGACCACAAAAAAAGTCGCACCAGAAATTTTATCTGAAGTAGACATAAAGCTGACTGAGAAAATAAAACTTGTTCTTATCCAATGTCAAAAACAGGTGTCGTTTCGTAACTAAATTAAAAAGTACTCTTTTTGACGAAACAAACTCAACAATAAAATAAGCAAAGAAGATGCTGATACTCTCATTATTCAAACGGCTATACATCTTGCTTAGAGAAATCATGTTGAGAAAAATGTGGTTGGATCCGACATTGATCTGGATGCTATTGATGATTGCATTGATACCCAATCAGTTAAATATAATAATGTGGAAGCCACGTCCTTCTCCAAAACAACTTGATGCATTCTATGAAAGCCACAAGAATCAACATCTAAAAGACATAACACGCTTTCACAAATTGTGATACAGTAAGTTCAATTGTTGGTAAAGAAAAAAAATTATTGGGCGTGATTAAAAAAAAAAGATGAATAGAAACTGTTTTCCCAGATATTTTCAACCACTGTTTTTTCAAAGAAGAAATAAAGGAGGCTGGAGAACGATTAGTACTGTTTATGTGTGCGAGCCAATCTCGTGTTATGAAGTACATAGATGGACTTATTCACTCCAAGAAACAATCAACTCAGCAAACCTTCCTCCAACTTTAAACGAACTGTTTCCATTCCTTAGAGTGAATTACCAAATGCAATATTGTCTCGGTAATAAGCTGAATCCGAAAAATTTGGTCTGGATAAAGATGGAAACTATGTTTCTGCCCATCAAAATAACAGGAAAATCAGCTCCAGATAATCTGTTGAAATTAGTCCACTGCAATTGCATGAAAAAGTGTCCCAACAGATTCGGATGCCGAAAGGCTGGACTTCCATGTTCGTCTCTTTACAAACATTGCTAAGGAGATATTTTTGAAAATGACAAAAATGTTACAACTGTGGATAACGAATTGAACGACGACACTGTTGTTACAGAGCTTGTGGAAGCTCTGGTGGGGGCGAAGAAGATAAAGAAAAGAATGTTTAAATAAATAAATAACAAGATATTACTGGATATTATGAGCCACCATCTGAGAAACGTTCTTAGAAAAGACAGTAATCTGAAATGGAATTGAAAAAAACTCTCAATAAATTATTAATGAGAAAAGTTAATTGGAAGAAACACAATTTTCAATTAATTTTCAGTTTGTAAGGTGCTTAGGCTAATAAACTTGAGAAAACATTTTCTTGTTGATTTATTTATATTCATATATCTTGAAATAATAGATTTTGAGTGAAATTGATTGAAGTTGTGGATGAATATATATCGAATTGAAAGTTATATGAGTGATATAGTCATATATTATATTCATTATAGTTTATGAGAAACTCAAACATAAACATTAAAAAATATCCCTGATTTTTCTCATAAACGAATGCTACAAATGGAATAAATCTTCAATCGATAGATATTGAATGAGTTTTTCAATGCATCAAAATTTATTTTTATCTAGAAGTTATAATGAGTTCAAACATAAAAAACCAGGTGAGAATGATAGAGGAAAGAACAGAATCGATATAAAATATAAATATTTTTTTTTCTGGAGAAATGATTCATGGTTATTTTTGTTACATTTTGTAAAGAGAGAAAAAAATATATACAAAAAAATTTTTATGTTCATAAGAAATTATTCCATGTAAGTGAAGGTTTACCTCTTCAATTTAGTATATTGTGTAAGAATTCTGTGAATAATATCTGACTAAATTCCATAACGAATGTTTGGAATACGAACTGAGTGGAAAAAAAATTTTTTTCTATAATTCTGTGTTCAAGTATTTGTGTCTAAAGTAGTTTTCTTTCATGTAATTCAATGTTCATATGGAAGTAGCTGTTTCAAGAGGGATTTTTCTCCCAGTTTGTGTCTGAAAGTTACTTCTTTACATGATCCACGCATCTTTCTATAGAGTTACTTTTTTTGAAATTGATTGCTTTCTTCCTTCCTTTGAAAGGTTTTCTCATTTCCTCTATCAAGATGGAGAAGTATAAATCCGTTCTCAAGCAAAAAAAAATTTTATAAGGAACGATTTTTTAATCATAATTTGCATCAAAGATTATGTTTCCACAAAATATTTTCAAATTATCTCATTAACAACGCATTCATTTATATTAGTGGTGGGATGTCATAAAAATAATATTGAATGAGCATGAATTTGTCAACATCAAAAATTCACTTTGCTTCACTCACAAAAAATTCAAAACTCCAAATATGCAACTACAAGAAGCATTTAGGAACACAATACAGAGAAAATTTATTTTTGGGCAAATGATCAGAAATGAAAATTTCAAAATATTGAGTTACGTTTCCCATTGGATTAAAGAAAATCAGTCAATGAAGTTGAATACAAAACAAAATAAATATTGTTGATTTTACAACAAGAGATTCGAAAATGATACGCTTTGAATATTTTATATGGTATGAGACCATCGAACAAATTTTGTCCGACTTTGATATCTTGCCCTGTTTGAAAGTTAAGGGGGGGAACTATTTACGTTCGCATGATATCATATATATTTCGCTCATGTATATGATAAAAAAATAGATGCATCCCAAAAAAAACAGATTTTAAAACGCGCATCATGCAACAGTTTTTTGTGAATGAAGAAGAAAATTGAAAAATGTACACGTTATATTTAATTTCAGGGAGAATGAATAACAAGTTCATACGAATTCACAGAAGACTGTGCATTGGAAAATTGTGATTTTCTCAACCAGAGTTAGATATCGACTCAATTGAATGTGATTTGGCAACAATACACTAAAAAATTAGAATCACGTCGATACAGTCACTTGCGATAACTTGTTATTCCAATCATCAATATTTCTCATTATTGAATAATTGAGATTATGAAACACACATTTCGTTATCTTCGTTTAAAAAATCTTCAC
Source organism: Leptinotarsa lineolata (assembly GCA_015342045.1). NCBI lineage: Eukaryota > Metazoa > Arthropoda > Insecta > Coleoptera > Chrysomelidae > Leptinotarsa > Leptinotarsa lineolata. Next base: position 4,056 of record WOGR01004418.1, on the reverse strand, counting down.
TTGATGAAATTGAGAATAAATGAATTGATAACCCAATACATAAGTATCCACATGATTCAAATCCACGATTCCTGGAAATTTTTGATATAACTCTATCAATTTATTGTCCTGATTACGACATATGTTTTGAAATAATGGGCATATAACACTCGTATCCACACTCATATATCAATCTATGATATACGATCCAACTATGTTCTCCGAATGTGATAACATTCGGAGAATTCGGAGTAACAATTGTGACGATGAACTACAGACATTAAACAGGCAATTGCCATTTCCTGTCGCTCATTTACTCATTATTTCGCAGAATTGCATGTGATTAACGTATCATTCATGTTGTACCTTGCATTAAGGGTCTTCCGTAATTTGAAAAACAAAACGAAATCCCTTTCTTGGTTTACGATTAACTACGATGAAAAATGAAGAAAAAAATGTGCCGGTCAAGTTAAACTACTCGAAGGCGTTGATGTACCCCAAACATGAATATGAATAATGAAAATTAAAATCAACATGCGAAAAAAATTTAAAGAGTTTGTGGACTCATGGATACACGAGAATTTAAAAAAGTTTAAAAAACTGTTGTACTTTTGAAGATATAAAGGCTGGAAGTTTGGCCCCATAGAGAGTTCTATAATGGTCCAGAACATTCTAGAATATTCTAAAGAATTCCACAATATTTCAGAACATGCCGGAACATTCTGGAATGTTCCGGCATGTTCTGATTGTTCGGGAACGATAAAGGGAGTTTATAGTGTGGTATCCCGCATCCAAGAAGAAGTTTGTTTCCATTTTTATTTGAAGGTCGTGCTTTTGAAGAGAGACAAGCTGGAAGTTTTGGTCTCTAACAACTTCAAGAACAGACCAGAACATTCGAGACTATGAAAGAGCATTCCATCGGTAGGGGGATATAAAGCGAGATACATCGGCTTTTCCTTATTCAGAGTTTATTATTTTATTCCAACTACCATACAATCTCATATCAACTTCCAGAAAGAAGCAGAGTACCGCAGCCAGTAAGTGATAATTATGAGCTGGCATAAATTTCACTCCAATGAAGGCAAGTTCAGAACTGTCAATTTTATTATTTGAAAGACACTCTCAATGCAGGACTGAAAACTTCTCACGGTTTTTTCGTTCACAAACTGACAAATAAACAAAGCTAAATCAATGGAGAATCCGCTGAAGTGTAATGAATGACAAACTGAAAGATTCACCACGAAAAGTAACTGTATAATTTAAATCACTGAAGAGCTCAATTAGTTAGTAACTTGATTCTTTTGACGTATGTCAAAAGACGTATGTCAAAAGAATCAGAGCTATTCACAGTTTGGGGTACAGTTTCGAAGAGAGTTTCATGTTTTGAAACGTCGACCACTAAAGAAAGCTAAGTATGAATATTTAACTGATTTGTTCAATTTGTAGGCAAAATTTATTACTGACTGTTGAGCATTAAGTTTTTTGGGGTGAACTTTTCAGTTTTTCTTTCATTACACCTCAGCAGATTCTCTATTGATTCAGTTTTGTTTATTTTCTAGATTGTGAAAGGTTATACAGGGCGTTTTAACGAAAACTTGACTCCTCCTGTAAGTCAGAAATGGACGTGTAATCGAAAATTTCAAAGGACACTTCAATTTTTATTTTTAGGAGGACTAATCATACCCGAAACTTTACCCCTCTGCGGTCAGCAACTACCCCTCTATTTTTTCCAACGGCATCGTGGGTCGAGTGATACATCATTTGAACGGTCTCTCATCCATCTACTACTTCTGTAATTTTCTTCGAATTTGGTTCATTCGTTATTGAGAAATTAAATGTTGAACGTTTTATTTAAGAAAAAACAGGAAATTCGTGGTCGCTCATTTTATTGAGGAAATCAACAAAATATAATATCAATGACAACATAATCGACGGATAAATTAATCGAAATGACCTCCATCTAGTTTCATACAATAATTCAGTCTACTTTCGAAAGCGTTCCATACATTATGGAAGATGTCAGGAGTCAGAAACAGCATTCCCGAACAAATCTCTGTCGCAGGTCCTCTAGATTTATAGTTTATTCAATTAGTAGTAAAAGTTTTGAAATAGACGACACAGTTAGTTTTTTCTGCAATGATAGTTTTTGTTGAATATAGTTGTCGCAGAACAAAAAGTAGATAGTTAGCCACTGTCACTTCTTTACGAATTATTACTCAGACATCCTTGTTTACTGTTGTTTACTGTGGTTTATTTTTCTGAAGAAAGAATAGAATTTGTTGCAACCTCTATTATCGAAATAATTATTGTGTTAAAGCTACTGCAAGAACGAATCAACCAGACCACAACGTGAGCCATAAATACGTTAAACAGTTAATGGATGAGTTTCGAACTTCAGGTTCTGTTCACAACAGAAAACATGAAGTATCCCGTCTTGTCAGAAATGACAAGTAGCTAGAGCGTCTGGTGTATCAGCTACTAGTGTTTTTCGGATTTTGAAAGCCTACAAATTCCATCCTTTCCAAATGAGGCTAGTTCAGGAATTAAACGAAGATGATCCTGATTGTCGACTTCAGTTTTGTGAGGTGTTCAGCGAGAAATTGACCAATAACCCAAACCTTTCATACAATACGTGTTTTTCAGACGGAAGTTCTTTCATGTTGAATGATGAAGTGAATAAATGTCGTTACTGGGGCGATGTGAATCCTCATCTGGTAATAGAAATACATTCACAAACTCCACAAAAATTGAATGTCTGGGCAGGCATTCTTGGTAATCATATTGTTGGACCATTCTTCATTGAAGGTAATCTCAATGGAGACACATACTTAAATCTATTACAGGACTGTGTAGATCCTATGTATACACCAATTTCAGAAAATGATGACAATTTAATAGAAAATGAAATAACATTCCAGCAGGATGGTGCACCCCCACATTTTGATGTTCGGGTGAGACAGTTTTTGAACGAACGTTTTCCAATGCATTGGATCGGCAGAAGGGGTCCAGTGGAGTGGCCAGCTAGATCACCTGAACTCACACCGATGGACTTCTTTCCGTGGGGACACCTGAAGTCGAAAGTCTATTCTACTAAGCCTACAAATCTGAAGACCTGCGACAGAGAATTGTTCGGGAATACCGATTGCTGTCTCCGGACATCTTGAATAATGTACGAAACGCTTTCGATAGTAGCCTATATTATTGTATGGAACTAGGAGGAGGTCATTTTGAACAATTTATGCGTTGATTTTGTTTCCACTGATATTATTTGTTGTTGATTTCAAAGATGTATCACTCGACTCCCCATGCCATTGAAAAAATAGGAGGGTTAGTTGCTGACCGCAGGGGGGTGAAGTTTTGGGTATGATTTTCATATCAGAATGAGTCCCCTAGAGATAAAAATTGACGTGTTATTTGAAATTTTCGATTACATGTCCGTTTCTGACTAACAGGGGAGATCAAGTTTGCGTTGGAACGCCCTGTATATAGTTTGTATAATGATATTCCAGAAAAATAAAAAGTTTGTAAATTTTGGTAATTCAAGCGCTGTTACAAAAAAAATCTCATCGCTAGTTAATCAGAAAGTCATTAATTTCATAGATTTTATACTTTTGTGAAATTTTCAGTATGAACAATTAACATGTTTTCTCCCCCTCTTTTCTCTCTCCGTCCACCTTTTTCTTTTTTTTTTCTCCTTAATTTAGTTTTCTCTTTTTTAAGGCTAGAACAAAGATCAACAGTACCCTTCCGGTACATATTGTATCTAGTCTCATTTGTAGTTTTATACATATTATTGATATTTTTAATTACTGTATTTATTCATATGTTATAAAAAACTACAAATAAATTATTATTATTATTTGTGGTTCACCGAATTTCTTACACTATATTAAGAAGAGACTAAATTTTCAGTTAAAAAAATGGAATATTATTATATTTCTTCGCTTAATGTGTCAATTTTGACTACTGCGCCTAGCACTCTGTCCATTTTTCATAATCACATTTTTGAAAACAAAAAACCAAAAGTAAATAATAACACTATTTCATTCTACAATAGTAATAAATTGAACACTCTCT
>WOGR01004417.1:0-14753 GCA_015342045.1 Leptinotarsa lineolata | reverse complement strand
GTGATAGGTGAAAGGATGGGTCAAGTGAAAGTACTCGAAAGACACATAAATAGTCATCTCTCGGAGGAATTAGTCCAGTCATCACCCGAAGACGATTGTAGATACTAACAATCAAAACGTCGTGAAGTAACGTGGTTTGAAATCACTTAACTTTTAATTATATTGATTTATTTTTATTTTATTCATTCAATTTTTCCACTCGTATTTCATTTTATTTTATTCCAATGTGAATTGTTTTCAGTTTTTTTGCTTAATATATTTGCCATTTTTAGATATTCTTTTGAATTCCAATTGTATTGTTTATTTCAGGGATTTCAAATCATTCTATATAATATTAGACAATGGAAGTCCGAGCTGATGAAATTCATGATCATTTCTACCTATCTTTCTCTAATAATGTAAGCATTTTCGTCGGCGCAAAAATGGTCATTGTGGAAGTTCATAATAGCATCTCGTGAAAAATTTTCCTCGTCCGTAAATGAAATGTTTGCTCAAAAATTATTACTGTGTGCCATCGTATGAATCAACCACGTGGGGGAAAATCCCGAGGCAGTAGAGCCTGGACTCGCTGTATGAGATATGGGTGTAGAAGGTTTCTTTTTAGAACTGTCCAGGTACATTGCACTACAACTGGGCTGACTTCCAGTTGTAATGCAATATTCCTGGTACTATTTGTAGGATCTTTCTGTATCGCATCGAGGATAGCTTCTTTTAGTTCAGGCGTTGTAACAGTTTCTGGTCTTCCACCACCTAAATTTTTTGTCAAAACTCCCAGTTTCACATAATCTTGCATAAAGCGTTCTGAATGTTTTAGCACCCATCATTTATGCAGCGTGAAAAATAAATGACAGAGGGTGATCCATATTTTATGAAAATGTGTGCCTATTTTTGTTGTTTTTGGAAAAACAGGATGCGAATAAAGAATTTTTTCATCAATTACTCGAAAGTCCTTGAACCTGATTGGGGAGAAATTGTCCTTGTAGCCCTCTATTGAAGACAAATTGTGGAATCGCCTGATGTTATGCCCAAGTTAGCTAGCCAATTTTTCACTTTGGAATTGGTGGACTCACCAATCTTTGAAACCGACAACTGCGTTAGCAGAAACATGGGAAGCTCCCCTAGAATATCATTCAGAACTCAACCCATCTATGTTTCTAGAAAGATGATGAGAAGCTGTTTCTAGAAAGGTAATGCAGACAAGCTGCTAAAATGAACATTCATGAATATGATAGATGAGCATTTTTTTTTATGAAATTTTATTTTGGCAACTTCACCACGTTAACTTTACTTGATGTTTCCGAAGACATACCTTGAGAGATTTCATATTTCTTTCTTTCAAGTGGTAATGTTTGAAAAAATTGGTGAAAATAAAACGCCGTGGTGACAAATTGGCTAGGAAACTGATATCACATATATCACATCACTAGGTGGTTTTTCTTTATGTTTCGCATACGTCGAATGATTTATAGAACATGTGATGGATACCCATTACTTCCAGTATTTTTCCCAATATTGCATCTCTCTTTGATGAAGTGGAATGTAACAAACCCATGGACAAGGATGTGTAATCCCAATTTTTTATTGTGGACAATGATGTAAGTTTTCAGAAATAAATCTGAGAGTACTTTTTTCCTATATAGAAATAAAGTTCAATTGTGAAACCTGATAACTAAGAAATATGAAAATGCTAACTCCACATCATTTTGAGTTTCATTATAAGCTTATCATTTCATCAAATATTTGATAAGCTTTGGTTTTGGTTTTGGAAAATTTGTAAACATTGAGGATGGATTGAATTTCGGTATCACTCTCCATCTCTCTTTTTATTTCTAGATGAGCGCATCAACCACTAGGGTTATTAGCGCTACGTTATATTTACATGACATTAAATGATCATTGTTTTCAAATTGAATGAAATAATAATATTTTTCAGAAATGACACGATATTATTTATATTACAAGTTTCTCGTAGTTCTTTCGATGTTCCGAATTCTATTCTTGCTTCTTGGTACTTGGGGCAAATTTGAAGAACGTGTTTTACAGTTACTGCTGTATCACATATATCACAGAATGTTTGTTTCTCGCGTAATGAACGGAAAACGTGCGAAAATTTGGCATGTCTAATACGAAGTCAACAGAGGATTACCTGATGTTTTCTGGTTTTTGGAAGGTATGTCCAGAGTTTTTCGGATGGCTTCATTTTGATTAGTTTCGAATTTGTCTGCAGCCATCCCTTTGCCACTCGCCTATGATCCTGTTTTTGATGTATCTTTTTGTATCCGATAGAGTTATTCTGGTGATTATCCTTGACCTATAATAGTTGTTTGGGCTGATCATAATGGACTGTATCTTTTTTTCTTGTTATTTCATTATTTCTAACCTTACAAAATATGACGTGAATCGTTTACGCCATTGTTGAGGCATCATCTGTCTTCTGGTCTACCTAGAGGACGCTATAGCAGGCTTCCTCGTGGTCTTGAAATAATTTACAAGGTTGCCACGTTATTAAATAACTTACGAGTATCTCAACATACCGCAGTTATACGAAAATAAACATTCTTAAAGTTAAATTTGTTTTCTAACTCAATAATGCATAAATAAACATTTTTGAAATGGAATTGCTTTCCAAAATTTAAATGGGTAATGCGAAAAGATGATTCACTGCACGCGTTACAATTGAATTGCGTTTTTTCACTTTCACTACCCTTAGAATACCGTTGTCACCAGTAACCAGCTCAGTTACACGTCCCAACAGCCAATAACAGCACGATGTGTTTTCTTCTCTCACTAGTACTAGCGTTCCTACCTTCAATAGTTCGGGAGCTCATTGCTTCCACTCCACACGAGTTTGGAGTTCAAGAGATACTCTTTCTGACATCGACTCCAGTAGTGTTGTACCATTTGTTGCAGCGTTTGCCATTGCCCTAACCTGTTTCCAGGTATCTGTCTTACATTTTCTTCCGGGCGTGTAGTTAGTGATCTTCCGATTAGAAAGTGTGCTGATGCCAAGGGGTCATCCGGATCAGCCGTCAATGGACAAAGTGGTCGCGAATTTAGTATATTTTCGATTTGTGTCAGTACGGTTGCAAATTGTTCATACCTTGATGATTTATTACCAATTACCCGTTTAAGCTTCCCAAATACTTGCAAAATTAGGTGATCTCGCTGCCATTTTATTTGTTATAATATTGTTTTGCTGTTCAAAAAACTCATACACTCTGGTTAGTTCATTATTTGTTCCTACATAATTGGACCCGTTGTTCGAGTAGATATTCTCGATCTTACCGCATCGACTGATGAAACGTCAAAAAGTAGCCAAAACGAATTCGATCGTTAACTCAGTCACCAATTCTATGTGTACCGCTTTTGAAAGAAACCGCCATACATATGAAAAAACATATGTAGGCCTCAGATACCTTAGCTCCTCAAGTTTTCCTATCCTTAATAGGAAACGGTCCCACATAATCAATCGTGACATTACAAAATGAACAGTTACTATTAACGCGCACTGAGGGAAAATCTCCCATAACGGGTTGACTTGATTTTGGATTCGCTTTAAAACAAACTTTGCATTTTCTTACTATGCTTTTACACATATTACGTCCGGATATATGCCAGTATTTTTCTCTTATCGAACAAAGTAGAGCTTGTGGACCACAATGTAACAACCGTTCATGATCATGTCTCAAAATACGGCCAGTTAAAATAATTGAAATTTTTTTTTCAAATGATTGATTGGCATTTCTTAAACGACCTCCTACCTGTAATAGTTTGTTATTTATAAAAGGATTCAAAGATAGAATTTTGCTTTTACAGTGAAGCTGATTGCTTTCATCAAGGTCTTCATATTCGCGCGAAAAATTTTGCATTTGCGTATTCAAAATAAGTGAATTCAAGGCGTCCCCAAGCTCAGACGGGCTCAGGAGTCCAAGCCTTTTACGCTTAGTCTTACATTTTGAAATAAATTTCAATACTAACGCTAATATTCTCAATTTCCTTTTTGAAGCGGAAAATTTGGTTGAAACAAGGGTTGCTCAATTAGAACACCCCTTTCTTCAACTGCTACCCAAAAGTTAACCTTTCGCTGTTCTGGAATGAGTTCAGATATGATATCCTTTAAAATTGTTCGTTCTTGAATTGTTCGTTCTGAAATTGTTTGTTCCGTCAGCCAGCTGACGAACGTCAAGTCGAAACTCGTGCGAGCAATGGATTAATGAGGCCTCACCTTTTAACGTGCGATTATCCAGCACGGTGGCCTGGCGGGGAATCGAACCCCAGTTTTCCGCTTGAAAGGCGGATGTGCTAACCTCTACACTACCGTGATTCATTTCACTGATCAATATTTACCAACTGGGGTCGAACCACCATGAGCTGTTATCAATTAAATCCTTCGTTGAGACACCTATCGATATCAAATCTGCTGGATTGTCAGCTGATCTCATATGCCGCCAATCGCTCACAGTCGTCAAGGATTCAATTTCACTCACTTTATTTACTACGAATGTTTTCCATTTTGTTGGAATAATCTCAACCCATCTTAAAACTATAGTCGAATCTGTCCATAAGTAAATATGATCGATTGTAATTACCTGCAAATCTATGATTTTTTTCACAAGGTTGCTCAACAGAACAGCACCGCACAACTCTAATCGCGGTAAACTCAATTATTTTATTGGTGCCGCTCTTGATTTGGCGCAAACGAGATGCGCTGGCTTGTATTGAATTTTTAACATATGAACTCCCTGTTGGAATCCCAGAATATACCAAGTGTTTCATTTCGTTCGCCTTTCCCTATATTCATAATACTTACCTCCTGATTATCCTTGATATTAAATTTATTCAAAATATCTCGGCTGTTACATTACCATCTACGTAGGGGAAATCCTGCAGAACTGAGGATCTTGGTTAACTTGTCTTGTATTTCTAGAAGTCCCTCCTCTGTGTTTGCACCTGTAAGCAGGTCATCCATGCCGTAGTCCTTTTTAATCATTTCGCTGATAAATGGATGCTTTTTCTCGACTTCTTCTGCTAAAAATAGACATTTCACCGCTAGATAAGGTGAGAATGCGTTTCCGTATGTTACTGTATTCAATGAGACGACCTTTATCTTTTCCTACTTGTTGGGTCTCCAAAATATTCTCTGATATTTCCTTTGCTCTGAATTTATACGTATTGGTCTATACATTCAGGCTATGTCTGCAGTTATGACCAACTTATGTGAGCAAAATCTCGTTAATATGGAAAATATATCTCGCTGTAATATGGGTCCTACATATTATACATCATTGAGTAATAGGTTATTATCGATTTCGTACGACGAATCAAAAACAACTCTACATTCAGTGGTAAGGCTCGTACTTTTTATTACAGCATGGTGAGGCAAAAAGTAACCTTTAGAATCATTTTTGTCAACTTCCAACATGTACTTTGAATCTCGATATTTCTTAATGAAACCATTATACTCTTCACAAAGCTCTGAGTTCTTCATTAATCTTCTTTCCAGTGATTCATACTGTTTGAGAGCAATTTTCTTTGAACTTCTTGAATTGTTTAACGTTAGCTTGAGAAGTATGTCCACAATAAATCTGCCTGTTTCGTCTCTTTTAACCGTGTTCTCATAAAGATTTTCACAATACATATCACTTTCCGATATTATTTCTTTTATGTTCAGTTGTTCGATTTTTCAGAATTTTTCAATGTTCAAAACAATCATCAAAAACTCTATTAGCATCTAGTGATGAATTACAGTACATATCTCGTTTACAGACCTTTTCTGTGTCAAAATTAATGTTTCCTGCAATAATCCAACTAAATATGGTATTTTTCAATACGGGTAAGTTATTGCCTAAGACCCTGTAATACGGAATCAAAATTCACCAAAAAATATCTGAACCTAATAATGAATCTATTTCTTGTACAATATTGGAATCTGGATCTGCTAATTAGGAACAAGAGTTTACCTTAAGTACATTTTTATTGAAATTACTCGCGGGTAAATTGCAAATTATGTTTGGCATAATTGAACACTGTGAATCACCTTCGAAATTATTATTACAAGACGCTATTTTAAAAGTAACCTGCTGATTGACGTTAGTTGTACTTTGTCTATTGAGGCCACTCTAATGTATGCTTCATCAAAGATACTTGCAATATCATAAGGTGTTATCTGGGATAAATTATTCGATCTCATGTATAGATTACATTCCTTATAATAGGCCTTTTTCAGGGGTCCAAAGAACGTGACGTCCAACGGCTGCATTCGCTGAGATGAATGCGGCGGTAGTGAAAGCATAGGTATATGATTGTTCCTACAATAATTATAGACTTCAAGTGTTGCGTGACTAGAATGATTGTCTAGCACTAGCAAAACTGGTTGATCTTGACTCGGTTTTGTGAATTTAACAAAATGCTTCAGCCATAACAGAAACATCTCATTGTTGGTCCAGTCATTGAATGTGATCTGATATTCTGCATCAGCAGGTCCGCCTTTAGCTAGTAATGGTGAAAATCGTTTTCTTGGAAACAAAAAGAAAGGTGGCACTTATGATCCAACAGCATTCATGGTGCAAATTACGGTAATATTTTTGCCACGTTCCCAACTATTTGCTGAACCTGTTCTTTTCTGCCCTTCTGAAATGTTTCCTGGTTTTTACACCGTTGTTATGCCGGTCTCATCCATATAATATATATTCGACTTTTGAAATTTATATTTGAACATAACTGCTTCAAGATTTTCAAAAAATCGTGTGACTTCTGTTTTGTTGAAATCTTTGATACGATTGAAACTCGTGGCTTCGAGCTTACGGACACTAATGGTAGGATTTCGTTTCAAAAAACCTTCCAACCAATCTCTTCCAGCTAGCTGCTTCTGGGTATTGAATCGATGCTTTATCTTAAAATTTTCAAGGCGACAAAATTGCCATCTAGATGAACCATAGAATATGTTGGAGAGCTCAATTAGATGGCAGTCATTTCTTTTTCTTGTTCGATTGTAAAACAAAGACGTCTGCCTAATTGCACCAAATACTGCAAGTTGCCCTTCTTTAATCTTCTCTAAGGTTTGTTAGTGGATATTACATTGAGGAGCTGCTTTTCTTATACCCATTCCATTAGCCACCAACCTAGCACCCCTTTGGAGGTCTTCTGATGTTCACAAACCCTTTTCGGTTTTTCTCTTCCACGTCTTGGGCATTTGAAATAAACATTAGGATAATGGGTTAATGGGAGCCATTGTGGCTCCTATAACCCCAAGGTGCATTTTTTATTCAAAATGTTCAAAATCAAAAACAGCATAATTTAACAGAAAATCAGATGAGATGCAATGAAATTACATATTTCAACGAACCTATATTGATAAAATGATATGGATTAGACAAAAACCAATAATATTTAATGAGCAAGTTATTGGCACGAATCTCTAGAACAAGATTTCACAATTTCACTTCTCTCCAGTTAACAGTTTGAATCAGTTCGAAAGAACTGATTTAAATAACAGCGGTATCTATGAGCCATCACAGCTTAAGGTCAAGCGTAGAGGGCATTCAGAAGTTACAATAAGGCGTTCCAATCCTTATTATTAAGGTGGATTCTATTACCCACTGGCTCTCATTCCCCCCATCTCCCCTACGCATTTTACATTTCCAATAGGGATGTCTGTCCCTCAAACATATTGAACATGATTTTAATCTTTTTATTTCTGAAATTCGCTCCATTATTGATAGTTTTAAAAAACTTTTACATTTGGAGATACTATGCTCTTTTTTACAATAATAACATTGTAATTCATAACTAGACTCATTATCGTTTGTAGCTGCTAGACCATCACTTCGGAATTTTTTGATAGAAGGCAACTCATATTGAATTTTGTTAATTTTACAATTTTCCAACTTTTCAAGCCATTCACATCTTTGATTTAGAAACTTATTCATGTCATCCAAGGTCGGTAAATTTTCCGCAAACTTAGAACTTTCCCACTTGCGTCTAGGAACTGAATCGAATTTATTGCACGACTCTGTGTTTTCACCTGATGAATTTAATGCTCTTAGGTGTTTGTTGAATGAATCAAACCAGTTTATTAATTCTACATGAGATTCCTTGGTTAAATTTGGATGCCCAAATATATCGCGAATGTGATTTTGTATAATACAATTTTTATTTTCAAATCGGTGGTACGTTATAATTATCAACTGACATTTGTAGAGATCCTATTAGTTGAGCTGCTTCTTTTTCAAAAGATGCTCGCAAATAATTGAACCTCTGAACATCTGTCAACATGTTATCATCATGTATTAACGCTGTAAACATCTTTGACAACTTTACTAAAGAACGTATATTACTAATATTCGAAATAACTGACTGGTGTTCTGAACTAACATTTATAACTTTTGACATTAACTAAGTTTCATGACTTTTTGAAAGAGCTTCAAGTCTCCAATAAGAGTAAAATACATATTCTCAAAATTATTTCTTTCTAAATCGCCTGTGTCGGAATTATCTATACTCTCAATTTCTGTTTGTAACTCATTACAATCTATTCTAACCTAACTTGTGATTGACTGAACATGATTTTGGACATTGTTTCTCAGTTGATTTCTTCAACATAATGTCTCAAATGAGGAAACTTGGCTCTGAGAGCCCCTCTTTTTGATTTTAATTGTTTTATTCGGCCATATTTGCCTATTGACACAAACGAAAATATACTTCACAAAATAATAATATGAATAGTTTTTCTTATTCAAGTCTAAGGCAATCTTTTTTTTGTCTCACCACTGAACTACTCTCCATTGGCACCATTTTCATACATAACTTTCACTAATGCGGCTCGATGGACCAATGTTTGGGCTGGTAATAATAGACTGCAGCTTTTCTCCTCTTTTAATTTAATTATTCCTTTTGTTTCAAGGTGGATGACAATGTTAAGTGGTGAATTTCATCAGTTCGGACTTTCATTGTCTGATATTGTATAAAATGATTTGAAATCTCTGAAATTAACAATAGAACTGAAAATTGAAATAGCTAAAATTGGTAAATATATTGAGCAAAAAACCTAAAAAGAATTCACAGTTATGTAAAATACGAGTGGAAAAAATTGAACAAATGAAATAAAAATAGATTGAAAATTGAGCGATTTCAAACCACGTTACTTCACGACGTTTCGATTGTTAGTATCCACAATCGTCTTCGGGTGATGACTGGACTAATTTCTCCGACAGATGACTATTTATGGGTCTTTATAGTACTTTCACTCAACCACTCCTTTCACTTATCACTTATCTCCACTCTCCGCTCCACCGGTTTAGCGGGAGATGACCGTTTGGCGGAAGTTGGCCATTTTTCTTTGATTATGAGTTTCCATACTTTGCGTATGTCTACGCTAGCTTGGCTACATACATTGTTGGACAGCATATATGCGGCTTCCTCGAATTTCCTTCTAAACCAGTGTTCCTCCTTGTGTATGATCTCAGCTTGAGACCATTTGATGTTATGTTGATGTGTCCAAATATGCCCTGCTATTCCTGATTTGCTGGTTTCCCCTCGCTGTGTGTGTTTTTTGTGTTCGGCAATACGGATTTTGAATGGTCTCTTAGTTTCACCGATATAGGATTTTCCGCATTCACAGGGTATTCTGTAAATGCAATTCTTGGAATCGCAGTCTGCGTTTGGTGGCTTGGTTTTCGTAAGGCTGCTACAGATAGTATTTCTGGATCTGAAGCAGGTTCTGATGTTGTACTTGGACCTAATTCTTCTCATCCTTTCCGATAATTCTCTGATGTAGGGAAGTGCATGTACTGATTGTGACGGCTCCTCTTCCTTTCGAGGTTCTTGCTGTATTTTAGGCAAAGTCTGTTCCCACTATCACTTTGGAGTACCCATTCCGTTGGAGATCATTTTTGATGATGCCTAGTTCTTTCTCCAGACCTTCCTTTGTACTGCAGAGCCCGAAAGCACGATCGACAAGAGTCTTGATGATTCCTCTTTCAGTCAACTGTTGGTGGTTTTATTCGTAGTTCAGATACTGTTCCGTGTGAGTAGGTTTTTGGTATACAGATGTGTTGGGGTTCGTGAATCAAGCGGACTGAACTACTGGACTCTTATTTTCGTAGAAGAATTTCATTATGTATGTTGATACATGAAAACAGGAAACTGACCTAATGTAAAGTTATATTTCACTGACAATCAACAACTTCAACTTTTGTAACTAACCAGTAAATTGACAACTGCAAACTCTTCAGTATACTTTAATACAGTGTCACAAAAAATGAATTATCAATTCAACACTCCCATTATTTCAGTAATTGAGAACAAATAAAACTCAGTTCATGCTGTTTTCCATTCCCATCAGGTAACGAAATTTTTCAAATTTCTTTCTTGTTAGCGCTTTTGTGAATAGATTGGCTACTTGCTCGTGAGTGTTTATATTCACTGGATCGATGTCACCATTTTCATATTTATCACGTACAAATTGGTAACGTATGTCAATATGCTTGGTGCGTCAATGAAATTCTGGATTGCCTATTAGTCGAATGGCACTTTGATTATCAATATGTATTACTGTAGGACGTCATATCACTTCTCCGATATCATGAAGTAATTGTTGTATCCAGATAACTTCTCTTGTGGTTTCTGACGCAGAAACATACTCTGCTTCAGTTGTCGATAAACTTATACTATGTTGTTTTTTACTTGCCCAACTTACAGCTCCTCCACAAATTTCAAAAAAATATCCCCTAGTGGAATTTCTAGTATCAACATCGTTAGCAAAATCAGAATCTGAATAACCTGTCAGTTGACTGTCACTTGAACTGTCATTTTTCATTCCATAATTTCGAGTTTCTTTCAAATACCTGAATATGCGTTTAACAGCATTTCAGTGGGCCTGTGTATGCTGTGCTGAATATCTGCTAGCAATTCCCACTGCATATGTGATATCAGGACGGGTAGCAATGGCAGGAAACATTGAAGATCCTACGGCCTCACGATACGGCACGTCACCATCACATAAAATGGAATCCTTACATACTGATAAATTTGTTTTTGGGTCTGCTGGAGTTTTGAAGGAATTTATTTCTTCTAATCCAAACTTCTTTATCATTCTTTTGATATAACCAGACTGGTGAATAAAAATACTCCCATCTAGATGATGAAGTATCTCTAAACCAACAAAGTAATCAACTTTGCTGACAGTTATTTGAAATGACAATTTCATTTCTTCCAAAATAATTTCAATGGCGGAATTGTTCTTTGAGATAATTAGTCCATCGTCAACAAAAATTATCAATAGAACTCTTGCCTGCTCCACTGTTGTTTAGTATATACATCTGTCTGCATAACTTGGACGAAAACAAAAATTTTTCAGAAAATTGTCAAATTTTCTTTTCCAACACCGTGGAGATTGTTTCAACCCATAAAGTGATTTCTTCAGAAAACATACTTTATTTGATGAAGCATTGTTTCCGCTTGGTATGTGCATGTAGATTTCATCTTCTAATTCACCATTTAGAAAAGCAGATTTGACGTCAAACTGCATCATATCACATTTATGTTTGACAGAAATAGCTAATAAGATGCGAACTGAATCGTATATTGTTGTGGGTGAGGAAATTTCGTTATAGTCAACTCCTTGCTTTTGTGCGAAACCTTTAGCACATAATCTGGCCTTGTAACGAGAAATAGTTCCATCGGGGTGTCTTTTAACTTCAAAAACCCATTTTGAATCAATTGCCTTTTTATTGGATGGTAATTCAATTAACTTCCAAGTGTCATTTTTTTCTAAAGCATCTATTTCTTCTTTAATGGCATCTCTTCAGCGGTGTGACTCTTTGCATTTCATGGCTTCTTCGTACGTGTTTGAAACATCTACGTCGACATAGTTCAGCTCAAAATCTTCAAGATTTTGGGGAAGTCTTTCAATTCTAACTGGACGTTGATTTGAAATTTCGTGTTCAATATTTTCAAAATCTAAATTCTCACTTTCACAAACTTCTGGCCAACGTGTCACATCGACAGCTCAAAATCTTCAAGATTTTTGGGAAGTCTTTCAATTCTAACTGGGCGCTGATTTGAAATTTCATGTTCAATATTTTAAAAATCTAAATTCTCACTTTCACAAACTTCTGACCAACGTGTCACATCGACATCGTTTTCAATGAAAATTGGGATCATATTTTCTTGATGCACAAAACCTTTGACATTTTCATTGAAAATGACATTTCTAGAAACAGTCATTTTTTTACTTACAGGGTCGAATAGTCTATAATTAGTGGAGTTGCCTTCATATCCGACAAGTATGAGTTTTTAACTTTTTGGATCCAATTTTGATCTTTTAACGTCAGGAACATGAACATATGCTTCACTTCCAAATATTCTGTCATGAGACAGGTTCGATTTCTTGCCTGCCCAGAGCTCATAAGGAGTGGAATTGACAACTTGGGTAGTTGGAGTACGATTCAAACTATAAACAGCAACATCAACTGCTCCAGCCCAGAGATATTTTGGCACACCAGCTCCATGTAACATAGAATGTGCACTTTCTACTATTGTTCCGTTGTCACGTTCTGCCCTTCCATTCTGCTGCGGGATATATGGAGCTGTGTTCTCCATTTCTATTCCTTGTTGCATTATGTAACTTCGGAAGTCTTTGTTACAATACTCAGTTCCATTGTCTACACGAAGTATCTTAATGGGGCATTCAAATTTATTCTTACATAGACTGTAGAATGTTTCGGAACAATCAAGAACATCGGATTTATGTTTGATAAAATGTACTACTTTGTATCCTGAGAAATCGTCTTTGAAGGATACAAAATATTTTGATCTTTGTACAGGAGGTATTTTCATTTGTCCACATAAATCACTGTGAATTAGTTCACCTGGTTTCATTTTTCTGCCAGATTTCTTCGTGGAAGGTAATTTTTTGTGTTTTCCATATACACAACCTTCACAGAAAAAATTGTCAGTGTCACCGAATTTAACTCCTGTCACTAATTCTTTCGAAGCTATATCCTTCAATGATTTTATGTTTATGTGTGCTAGACTTTCATGCCATACTTTGAGACTATCTTGTTCAACATTATTAAATTGATCTACAATGGTTCGAAACAGCATTCGATATAATTTGTTGGGCTCTCGAACAGCACACGCAACTAATTTATTTTCGAAGTATACTTCAACTTCATTTCCTTGCTTTATTATCTTCATTCCCTTTGCTGCTATAACTTCTTCGGAAAATAAACTCTTCCTAAGATCAGGTATGAATAAAACATCGTTCATTGTCGATTCATGCCATCTTCCATTAATTAGCTTCTGGATTTTGATTGTACCTTTTCCTTTCATGATTAGTTTTTGATTATTACTCAGTACAACGGCATTGGAATCGTTTATAGATTCAAATGTATGAAAATATTCTCGACGATTAGTCATAAGAGCGGACGTACCACTGTCCATTATCCAAAGGTCTTCAAAAGGATTACTGAAGTTATCATTTACAATGAATGCAGTAGATGAAACTAGATTCGATTCAGGACTTCTGTTTTCGTATTTTCTGACCTTTTTCTTTCGACAATCACGTGCAAGGTGACCTTTCTTTTAGAAAATATAACAAGATACTTCAACTTCAGAGTTTTTGGGTTTATCTGAAACATGTCTCTTGCTGTCATAGTTGCTAAAGCATTTTCAGTTTCTTCATATATTGTTAGATTTGCCTTCTCATCGAAAAGTCGTGAAGTTAGTCCAATAGTTTCTTTCCTTTCATCAAGAGATAACCATGCTTGCCGCAAATTTCGAAATTTTAGAGGTAAGGTACTCAAAATTTTTGTCATCACTGCTGCATCACTGATCGTTTCGCCGGACTCCTTCACTTCTCTTGCGAGATTTTCAACTTTTGCAATATGTTGGGCCATTGAGTCATTCGGATTGAGCTCATATTGGTGGAATAGTTCATGAACTAACATTTTGTTCGTTTCTGATTTCTGCTGATAAATAGAATCGAGTTTGATCAAGATTTCATTAGAAGTCGAACAATTTTCTATAAGGGTTATTTGTGAGAGCTCCATAGCAGAAGTAATTGTGAACATTGAAACAGCATCTTTCTTATTTCACTGCTCCAGTTGTGCATTCTCTACTCTTGGCTTGGGAATAGTTCCTTCCGTAATGTCGAATAAGCCATTTGCTCGGAAAGCGCACTTCATTTGAAATTTCCATTGGCGGTAATTTCTTCCATCAAACTTACTGATGACTCCCACATCTACCTAGTCTCCCATTTTCCTTCGACTTGATACCAATGTTCGCAGAAACAGATTCTGTGGTATTACTGAGTTGAATGTGTGAAACTTGTTCACTTACAACTCTGAAGACTCTTGTAGAACAGGTCACTGATCTGGGCCCATAACCTGTTGGGGTTCGTGAATCAAGCAGACTGAACTACTGGACCCTTATTTTCGTAGAAGAATTTTATTATGTATGTTAATACATGAGAACAGGAAACTGACCTAATATCCCCCGCCGCGTCTGTCTGTCTGTCTGTCTGTCTGTTCGCGATAAACTAGAAAAGTACTGAACGGATTTTTATGCGGTTTTCAACAATAGATAGAGCAATTCTTGAGGAAGGTTTTAGTGTATAATAAGTTTAGGTTTTGTGTAAACTGACGATATTACAACGATATTAGTTAAACATGTCGGAAAAAATTAAGCCATTCGAGAGCTTTCCTCGAGAACGCTGCCAAAACCTTTTGAGTTACAACAAAACAATGTATGGC
>WOGR01004416.1:0-14757 GCA_015342045.1 Leptinotarsa lineolata | reverse complement strand
ACCTAATTTGAATCTGTCTCGTAATTTTTACGTTTTCAATTATGAACTATTTAAATTTATAAAGTATATAGTCATGTGAATCCATTTACATTGATCTGGTATCAAAATAGATTAAGAAAAAAATTAAAATGAGGTATTTTATATTACATGCATATGACCTTTTACTGTGAACATTTACAAACGTCACAGTATTCAAATATTCAACGTTACCATCACTTCTAGAGACACTAGCATTTTTTAATGTTTGTAAAACACGTCTAACTTCTACTACGTCACCACTAGATAACGATTCATTACATATGAAACATTTATCACTCATTATGAAAACTGTTCAAGAGCACAAAACTACGAAAATAACGTCTTTAACACTCAAGAAATATTTTTCAACTGAGCTAAACACATTCCGACAGGCAGTAGGCAGTAGCAGGTATAAAGGGACGGGTCTCAGATCAATAAAGAACGGAACATCTGCCAGTGGAGGTCATTTGTATTATATATAGTAGATTTTACTAAGTTCCGAAACCTCTATAATATAAGTATATTTGTCACAAAACGCCCGAGTAGAAGTTAGGAAGTTTCAAGAAAACTTAAATACATTTAAAAAGCAATAGAGTTGACGCCTTATATGCATACGGTATACAATACCCAATGTGAGTGCATTCTACTCGCTTTCTCAGCGCTTAGTCCAAAAACGGTTGACTTTGCAGAAAAATGCAAGAGACATTTTTTGTAGATAATCGTATGAGGAATAATTTTTATAATGACCTTTGACCTCCGAGTCATAGGTCGCGAGGTATTCGCGAAAAACTGATTTTTGTGACCTTTTGACCCTTATAACTTTTTAAGCCGGCACGATAACAATGTCGATTTTTCACATCTTGATTAAAGCGGCATAATGAAGGAAGCAGGATTTTTTCCGCAGATTGATGAGTGGATTATTCACTTTGTAAACGATATCAATGCAATTGCAACCTTTTTTCATCACGCAAGTCGTGCGTGGAAAGACGCTTAAATTTATTATATCGCGTGATAGTTTCAATTTTGTGTTAACTTCTAACATATCAATCCAAACTGAATGGTGTAGAGGGAAATTATAACGCGCATGAAATCCTTAACGTAACTCGTGTATTTAACTTGGTGAGGATTAATATCTACTTGGTTTAAATAGATTTCCAATTACCACATTATGTGTGACCATTTGTTCAAAAAGTAAAATGGATATAGCTGTCCTTAAAAGATAAATATATGTCGTCACGGACTTCTCTGTAGACCTATAAAAGAAGAACAATATGTGGTGAATTGTTTTGTCATATCTCAAAGGGATTGATGATAGCTTCCCGGATTAGCACGGGTAGCACCGCCGCTCCCTTTTTCGCATGAATAACATCGTCATATTTTAATCAATTTACAAAAAACATCAACACATAAACCTTCATATGGAATCATTTCGTCTATTGGTGAAAACCGTATGAAAATGCATTCGGTAGTTTTTGAGTTTATCGCTTAGAATGAAATTTGTTGAATATATTTACATTTTTAATATTAGTATTGTATCATGTTTTTCTATTAACTAAATATATAATAATATTCAGATAAAAGAATGCATACTATTCAAATAACATATATGAACTTTATATGAGAATCTGTTTTCTCAAGGCAATGGGAGGTCAACATGGCTACTGGGGTCTTTGGATAGACAGTGAGTATGGCAAAGGAGAAACAAGTAAGTCGTGCACAACCTATACTGGTTATCAACAGATGTCTCTTTCGAAGGAATTCACATTCAGACACCTCGAAGTTTGGGGATTGGGACAGCCTCCACCAACACCACAAGAGAAAGGAGAACGAGTTGGTATTCTTGATGGAAACATAGAGAGCAAGGCTATTCTGAAAATGACTGGTAAAACAATGTATAGTGAATTCGTCAAAGAACCTCCTCCTGTTTGAAGGGAAACTCAAGATGCCTTAATTTTTTATCTAGTCTATTAACAAAAAATACGAGGTGGAACTTGTATCCAAGCATTTAGAAGTCATTAAAAAGATATCTAAAGTTTATGGTGGGGTGTAATAATGAATTTGTTCTGGGATTATATTGAGATATTGATATGTAGTGCTGCTGATAATATTTACAATCTCAAGTCATATGTTCTTATCTAGTCAAAACTAACCTAATAACACCAATTCTAAAATTGCATGGGCTGAAAAGTGCCAGGCCTAAGACAGAAACTGTTTTTAATTGTTAAAAATTGGCATTATTCATCAACATAATCTCCATTAAGAGCCACACAATAATTCCAGCGGCGCTCTTAACATTTCAATGCCACTTTTGTAAAACGATTCATTTTTACACCAAAATAGACCTCAGTTTCAACAATAAACTCTTCATTAGAGCAAAATTTCTTACCGGTGAGCATTTTTTGAGGTCTGCGAACAGCCAGTAGTCGCTGAGAGACAAATCTGGTGATTTCCGGGGATGTGGAAGCAATTAGAAGTTCAATTCATGTAGTTTTGCCATTGTTTTGATTGACTTGTGACATGGTGCTTTGTCTTGATGAAACTTTTTTTCTTTGTCATATACGGTTGCTTCTTTGCAATTTCGGCCTTCAAACGCTCCAATAATGATATTTTCCTTCTCAAGATAGTCGGTGAATATTACACCACGCACATCCCAAAATACAGGAGTGAAGTGATGGATCCATGTTTCATCCATTGTCACATATCGACGCCAAAATTCCGATTTGTTATGTTTAAACATGGCCAAACACTGCTCAAAATCATCAAGACGTTCTTGTTTTTGGTCAACGGTAAGCTCCCATGACACCCATTTTGAACAGAGCTTTCTCATAGTCAATTGATCATGCAATATAAAGCCAACACGTTCCTTTGATATCTTTACAATGCCAGCTAACTCACACAACTTCAGTTTTTGATCGTTCAAAACGATTTTGTGAATTTTTTGATGTTTTCTGGTATTACTGCCTCATTTAGATGTCCACTGCGTTCTGCATCATCGGTGTTTCTACGACCACGTTAGAAGTCAGCAAACCAACGTTTAATTGTTGTTTCTGATGGAGCGGAGTTTCAAGCCGTTGCTCGCATGAACGTTCTTTTTTCCCATCAAGAAGTAGTGTGAAATCAAAACAAGAAATTGTTTATGATCAATTGTTTTGAAAATAACAAAAGTAGTGTCACTCTCAGCACAATAACTCACAAACTTATAAGTAGAATATCATGAAATTTTACCAACTTTCTTTTGAGGTTAGTACTAACTGAAAGCGGGGAATGCAATAAGACTAGTGCCATCTATGTGTTAGGCCCGATACTTTTCAGCCCATGTAGTATAACTCATTTCATACACTTATAAGATAGAAGGGTAAAAGTATTTCTTCTGTAAATGAGTGATTGTGGGTTGCTATTTTAATGATACCCACATATAAATTTTGCGTGTTACAGTCACTAAAAATTGTATCACTTATCCTCACTGAATTGGTTTTATTGGTATTAATATCTATAAATGTGTGTATTATTGTAAATCTGAAATATTTACGAAACAGAATATAAATGCATTTAGTAAATTACACAGATCTGTAAAGAAAACAGCCACCGACTGATATCCAGACATTAGTATAAAAATGCAGGTTAGAGATGGCCTCTGCAAAATTCACATGTTTTGTAATAGGGTAATACAAACGGTATAGAGAAATGTGTTTTTCATATAATTCAGCGTTCATATAAAAATATATGTTTCAAGATTATTTTTCTTCCAGTGTGTGTCTGAAAGTTATTTCTTTGCGTGATCTACACAACTTTGTATAGATTTAATTTTTGAAATGATTGCTTCCTTCTTTTGGAAGATTCGCACATTTCTTGTATCAAGATTGGGGAGTACAAAGCCAAAACCTTTATCTCCATACCATTATAAAAACAGTGGTTTTTGACAAAAGAAGCTGAAAGCAGTGACTTGGTTTATTTCCTCATCATCAGTCTACTTGATATCACTGTATCCAGTCCCAATTTATTCAAGACATACAAGTTACTGAACTGAATAAAAACACTCCGGTCAATTCTAATAAAATTCATGAAGGAATTATTACAGAGCAAAGTAAAACTACTGAATTCCTGTGATTTACTTTGTCAGAGTAACTATAAAAAAATAAAAGTAATAGAAAACTCCTATTATAAAAGTGTTACAAAAATAGAACCATTCTTTTAAATTTTCAGAGAAGAAAATTTAACAATTCAGTGTTCTCTATTAGATTCAAAAATATGATTTTTCAGTCTATCGCAAGTCTCTCAAAGAAAATAGAAAGGCAATACTATTTCATAGGTATGAATAATTCTCCAGTATTTTGCTTTAAGGGTGGTGGTGATTGAATTGGATAATTCAATGATTTCAAAAGCTGTAGGTTAAAAATGTGAAAAATCTCTTAGCAAATAAAAATGAAAATCAAGATATGATGTGGAAACTCTTGTTATGGCCTTTTCGTGCGAAGCTAGGTTCTGGGTATTTTGGGCGTGGTCTGCAGGGACATATAAAAGACTCCTTTGGAATCCGACCGCCGGAACTTAGCAAATAACTAATTTTTTTATCTGTCATCAAGTCAACGAAGAAGGTCCTACAAAAATTGGAAGCCTTTCGCCACGTCTATATAGCTTACCAAAAAGGGAATGTACCACTTGGACCTATCATGAATGCGATAGGTTCACCAACTTATGGGCTCGCCAAATACTTGATAACCCTACTGCAGCTGCTTTTAGGAAAAACAGAGTCGGGAAGTTAGGTCCTGGAAACATACCAGTGAGCTTCAATGTGGTCTTGTACACGATGGTTCCGATCAAGGGCACGATACGGCTAATTGGCAAAGTATTCCTAGCAGATATAAGCGCCCTCTCTGCTCATTGTTTATCATGAATTTATTTCCAGTGGGACGGTGTTTTTTACGAATAAACGTATGGTACCACAATGAGCAATTCATTTACTTTGGCGATGGCGAACTTTTTCATAGAAAATTTGAAGCAACAGGCCTTACAGCAAGCGACCGTTAAACCATATTGTTGACTTCGTTATTTCGATGACACGTTCATGGTATGACAAGATGGTGAAGAGACACTAAACGATTTTCTATTATATCTAAACCCTCTCAACCAAAAAATCCAATTCACAATGAAACGAGAAACCCAAGGGACTATAGCCTTTTTGCATCTTGTGAGCAGAAGTGAAGATGGTACATTGGCCATAGAGTGTTCAGGAAACCAACACACACACAGACAGGTACCTGAATAAACACTAATCACCAGCCACAACAAAAGAGAGGAGTAATTAAAACGTTGGCTGGGACAGCACAACGTATTTGTGAACCTGAGAGTCTTCCTGAGGAACTCAATCACCTAAAAACTGCCTTCAAAGGGAATGGGTACAGCGAAGTAGGATTCAAGCAGGCCATACGACTCGGGAGAGAGAAAGCTGAAGTAACCCCAGCGAGGCCCGTTAAGAGAAAAGCTTTCTTTTCTTATGTTAAACAGTCGGGGTATACCGGATTCCTTGTAGCTGCGGGTCGGTCTACATGGCAACCACGAAAAGAAGTATAGGTAGTCGAACATGCTCTCGAAGAAGGCATTCACATCTCATTCGCAGTTGTAGGCGAAACGCCAGGCATAAAAACCTGCAGACCAAGACTCACTGATATTCTGAAATAATTGTATGTTTTGTTGATTTACATAATTCTTAGTGGAGAGTATATAATTGATATTTATAATTGGTTTAATTTTTATTTATTTGATAAGTAGAATTTGTAACAACCAGAACAAAAATAGTCTCTCGAAGCATGTTGGTCAACACGCGTTTCGCTAACAAGTTAGTATCATCAGGTGATGACTTAGTGGTCTCCTGATGAATTCAAAAGAAGGGT
This sequence comes from Leptinotarsa lineolata, assembly GCA_015342045.1. NCBI lineage: Eukaryota > Metazoa > Arthropoda > Insecta > Coleoptera > Chrysomelidae > Leptinotarsa > Leptinotarsa lineolata. The sequence goes on along the minus strand of WOGR01004416.1, from coordinate 8,848 downwards.
TCCATGAGAAAATAAGTTAACAATTACTGAAATTTTTTCTCGTTTGTTTGCTATTGGAAAACAATGTTTATCTTATTTATTTTGCTTTTCGCATGTGTAGTGTGAAATACAAAACTTCTGAGGATTTTTTAAATTCGAATTTGGGGCAAAGAAATAAACATTTAACAATCCCGAAATACGACAAGTTCGTGGGAACCTGACTGAAAGCCTTACTATTTATTTAGATATATCGAGACAATTATAGTCACTGGTAATATAAGAACATTGGCTTTTACAACCAGAGTAACGATTAGATAAAACAAAATCCGGCCTGGTAGACTGTGATCAAAAGGAACTTGTAGTATTAAACGTTTCATTTGCTACTGCAGCAGACATCTTCAGTGATGTACGTGTTGACTTCGAGTAACTATCTTCTTCCTCAGCCTAGCAGCCCATATTTTGTTCTTTCTGTAGTCACTGGTAATTTTGAATTGTTGGTCAAAGTTGAATATCTTGATTCTATTTTTTATCAGAAAGCATAAAACTCATAAAATCATGAATAAACTGATTTATGTGTGCATAGGGCACCTTCGGAAATAAGCATATCAGAAAACAATTTTGTTTTTATGGTATTGAAATGTAGATGAACACAGTATAAATTTCTTCATCTTTTAAGTTTGTTCAGCAGGTTAGGTATAATGAATATTTCCTTTTTCTGGTGGACTTGATGATAATTAATGAAAATTGATCTCCTTTACACTTTATTGTGGGAATTTTATATGGTGTTTCTGATTAAATTGAACTGCTCTAATAGAAACCGTTCGGGGTTTAATCATGTTTAGTCATGTAGTATCACTTCACAAGAAACTTCAAACAATACAGTGTCAGTCAGCTGGTCATGATGTATGCTTGCACAGAATATATACTGACAAAACTTGTCATGTTTTTGAGAAACTATTTTTACAATCCAAACAGGAAAACAAATATTGATGTAACATGTTTTTGTGAAATATTTATCATTTTGTACACCGACCAGAATTTCTACATAGAGATCAATAGTAAAAGTGGGAAATGGTTATGTCAGAAATTATGCAAAGTTTAGTACTTCGTAAGTGCATCTTACATGATTTTACATCTCACATTTTCACCTTTCATCAAAAATAAGGGCAAACGCCAAGATATCTGTCGTTTTTTATAAGACCAATGTGCCAAATCACTATGCACTTATTTTGTGAATAGTGTTATTTCTGGAGTGTAGAATCAAATATTTTTAACTTTTTGTTCACTATTTGACTACTGTTGCACCACATGTTTCAAAATAACAATCACGCTTTCAATATAATTGTAATTAATATATTTGTATATTAAAAAATAATTTATTAACTGTTGTCATGTTTCATTAAGTATGAATGAATTTCGTTATGATTATGTATGATCAAAAACATTCAGAGCTTTTATGAAAAATGTTTTTTTTTAAATATACTGGAACAAAGTTTTCCAAGCAAATACGTTTTTCTCATTTACCTCTTAAAAAAATTCAATCATCATGAATATATGGAATTGACCTATTAATAAATTATTGTTGGAACTGCTATTAATTTTGTTGTTGATATATGATCATTATGTTATTTATATTCGAGAACCCTTGTCGAAATATACACACAGAAGGTGATTTACTTCAACTCACTTCTTGCTCATGACCAATTTCAACGAACCACATATTTAGTGATCACTGTCAAAGCTTAGCATTGCAACATGACTCGTCAGCACCCTTTTCACAGCATTGGCCCGTCGAGATGCTTGATGACAATGTCCTGTATTACGATACAGATTCTGTGATCTACGTGTCTAAATCGAAGGAATATGCATCCCCCACAGGACAATTTATTGGTGATATGAATCGGCAGGTTAAGACCCTGGCTCATATAAGCGAATTTCTATCTGCAGGCCCCAAATATTACAATTTCAGGCACTGGAGCACTAGAGAACAATATTTCAAAGTTGTTTGCAAAGTGAAGGGTATATGCCTAAACTACGATGCCTCACAGTTGATGAATGTTGACTCAATAAAAGAAACTATTCTAATCCCTGGACCCTCCATCGAAATTTCAAATAAAGACATTCCAAAGAACAAGGTAATTACCGTTGATCTCTCCAAAAAGTACAAATCTGTGTGCCTAAAACGTCAATTTCAGTCTGGCAACACCTCCATGCCATACGGTTTCGAAAAATCAAGAACTGATGAATAAAATTACATACGTTCACAAAATCAGTCGTTTCCATGATTGAAATGAAAAATCAGCTGTTTTCACGCAGCTTTCTAACGATTAGGTTGCATATTTTGGATAAATCAACAATCACCTATTCTAATAAAAAAAGGGGACATTTGACAAATTATAGTGATGTACTTCCAATAGTTTGGAAAGCGATTTTTCTGCTGTTAGAACATTAAAACACAGAAATTGTTCTGCTTTTTTGTATGGTCAACTGAAAAGTATTCACTCCACTAATTTTTATGTGGTTGAGGTAAGTAGACCACCTGAAAGGAATAATCTCTTCACTCTAAAAAGCAACACTTCATAATATTAGATTTTATATACCCCATCCCCTTAATTAACAAAATTCTAATTGATAAATCCATCGAGTTATTATACGAATTAATGAATTATCTCTATTAATTTAGAGATTACCGTTCGTGCAGATTATTCAATGAAAAGAACCATACTATTTGAGAAAAAAGATGCCTTTAGACAAATTGATGAACAGTCTCTATTAAATTAGAGGCCAGTGTTCGTGTAGTCTATTGACCAATCCAGCGACCTGTCAAAACGAATGCAATATGGCGGCGTATGGCATACATTGTATTGTATGATATGAAACCATAGTAGTTATTGTTTCTTTTTGTGATTTTCTGTGCGTATTTAGGTTGTTTTTGAATTTTTATTAATAATTTGTGCTTTAACTAAAGGGAAATGCCCGTTACGTGCATTGTGGTTGGCTGTGGATCTCGTAACAACATGGATAAAGTCGGATTTTACTCTATTCCTACAGTTTCAAAACACAAGTTTTTGACTAATGAAAATGAGTTATCCGGAAAGCGAAGAGCCGTATGGTTAGCTGCAATCAAGCGAGATGATCAAGTTTCAGAAAGTCTGCAGCAGACATTTTATAACAGGTGAGTCTCTGGATACTTCAGATCAAAGCTATTTTGAGTTTAGTGAAAACTGCTTGATAATATACATATTATTTTCAGGCAAATCTGCTTCTTTAGAGTATGAAACCAATCCTAACTGGGTTCCTTCACAGAACATGGGACATTCAGTACAAAATGTTCGAAAGACTTATAAAGATGTTGAAAGAAAGGCGAGGTTGGATAAAAGAAAATTATCTCAAGTAAGTGGTGTTGCTTCAGGTGAAATATTTATGTATTAACATGATTTTGAAATGTCTTTTGTTGACAGAATGAACCCAAGTCTTATATGGATATTGATGAACCTAAAGATGAACAAGAAACAGGCATTTCAACACAGATTGATTTAACGATGGAAGACCGTTGCCTTGTAACTCTATTGAAAACACGGATATATCAACTGAAATCGAATAATCTGATTCCTACCACTGTGATGAATCTAGTTAATTAATTTATTGTCTCAAGTTCCTTAATGTGGCATAATATGATATTTTAGATTTTAACTACATACATTTCATATATTTGTTTGAGGTGATTGACAATGTTTTGTGGTGAATTTCATCGGTTTGGACTTCCATTGTCTAATATTGTATAAAATGATTTGAAATCCCTGAAATAAGCAATACAATTGAAAATTGAAATAATAGCTGAAAAAAGCAAATAATATATTAAGCAAAAAAACCTGAAATGAATTCAAAGTGAAATAAATTTCCAAGTAGAAATTGAACAGATAAAACAAAATAGAAATTAATACAACTTAACATTTTGTTTTTTGGGATGAAATAAACGCAAAAAAAACATATTTCAACTATGTGTGTTTCTCAATCTTAACCTTTCTTTTATAGATATTTCGGTGAAAAAGACTATCATAAATTGTATGTTGAGTGTTGTAATATTAAAACTCCTTTTATATATTCTCTATAAATTTATTAATTAAAAGTCGATATTCATGGTACACAGCACATTTATTAATTAAAAACATAGACAATAAACGTATCTCAAGAGGACAGATGTAACCCAAGTCAGAAATTGTCTTCAACATATTGACCAGCTCATTTTCTGACATCGGTGGTACTCCTATATGATGGTCTATACTTTGTTGTGTCCTGAAGCCTTTCCCCAATCCATTTCATGTACTGATACAATTGGGACCATATGTGTTATGGATGGCATTGGCCACATAGCTCCTATATCTGTGCATGACTGCCGCTTTCTTGGTTTTTGCATAATCAACAGCAAATAATATGGCGCCAACGTGACTACAAACTTCCCAGTTTCCGCCCATACAATTACAGTCAGCTGTACATACATACGCTTCCATATTTTGTTATGATGCACCAAACATCTAAAGGTTTCGCATTTGCTTTCTGTGAATGCTTGACCTGAAAATTAGTTATTAAGATTAGCATCTACTGTAAGAATCACTCTGGGACATTCAAATGAATATTGAATCATTTTCTTGATTAAAAAAGAAAACAATAAACAATATCTTGCAAAATGGCCTTTCTTACCACATTTGAAGCAACCGTATTGATTTGCATTGTGAACAAAATTATTTGTTGAAGCTGCTCGTTTATTGCTCCTTGGTCCAGCACTTTCATTTCCATTTGACACTTTCCTTTTCTCAGCTTCACTTCTCAGTTTGTTTTTTACATGGTCAATGTTAAGAATTGATGACAGTGTATTTTCCAAAATGCTCACAACTTTTTCCAAACACTTTGGTATTGCTAACAACAAACTGCAAACTATGTCCTGATCTTCTAAGTGTGCTTTGGTAACTTTCAACTGTCTAATAAACAAATCAAATTCTGCAAAAAATTCTAGTTTGTTTAAATCACTTAGTTTCATAGACATAAGTGATTTACTAAGTTCTGATTGTCCTGGAATACCTCTTCTTTCATATCGTTCTTCGAAGCTTTTCCACATGGCAAAAGCTGTGGATTTTCCTTGCACTATTTCAATCTGCGTGTCATTCAAACATTGTACTATTAGGCTCTTACACGTGTTATCCTTCTTTCTAGCTTCCTTCTTCTCCTTGTCTTCAATATAATCGGCTTCTTTGTATTCCTTCGTTATAAAATCACTAACTTCCTTCTTTTCCAGTCCTAAATTTCCATTTATGGTAATTTCCACTATTCAGCAATTCAACATTAAAACTATTCTTTGCCGCCATTTCCATCAAGCTTCCATTTCTGAGAGCATTTGTGCCCATATACTGTTATTTATTATGGTAGTTTCTTCGTAATAAATTAGAACTAGTTTCTTACTTTTAAATTATATTCATTTGTTTAAATTGAAAAGATTATATTTTTAGGAGTGATTAATTTTTTGGGAAAGTTTTTGGCTTCAATTGCTTCTTTCCTTACTTTGGAAGATTTCCACATTTTTTGTATCAAGAAGGAGTAGTAGAAAGCCAAAAAATTTCTTTCCCAATTGTTATCTTGCATCTGATAACACAATCATACATTTTTTATACATGATACGGGTGGACAAAATATTTTGGAGTGATGAAAGTCGTTTTCACAACAATGGTATAATAAACAAACATAATTGTGACTATTGGTCTCACGTAAACCCTCATTGGATGCAAGAAACGAGAGTTCAGTCTTTGTGGGGATTCATGTTTGGTGCGGAATCATTGATGGTTATTTGATAGGGCCTCATTTTTTCTAAGGAATTTTCAATGGGAGAGATACTTGGTTTTCCTCCATGTGTTGCCAAATCTCTTAGAGAATTTACCAACACAAACTCGACTGAATATGTGGTTTTAACAAGATGGGGCACCTCCGCATAATAATAGAATATTTACCAAATATTTGGATAACACTTTTAATGAAAAATGGCAAGCTCGAAGTCAAGATATTACTCCACAAGATTTCTTTTCGTGGGGATATATTAAAGACCAGTTTATATGCCAAGTCCACAAAATGTAAATGATTTAAAAAATAGTATCACAAATGTTTGTGCTTCCATATCGCGAGAGACGCTTTCAGCTGTCACGATTCGAGAATTACTAAAAAGATGCAATATGTGTATTCTACGTAAAGGGAGGCAGTTCGAACACACTAAAATAATTCATGTTATCACTAATTCTCTTCGTTATTACCATGTTGGTCAAGTTATGGTCGAAGTGTTTTTATTTTCAATTTGAAACATTTATTTTAGTTTGTATTGTCTGCTATTTTACAGAAACACACAACTAAATGAAACTGAATAGGCATTGCAATTATAACTACTGGATTAATTTTTTTAAATTCGTATTATTGCATTTATTTTCACTTATTCATGGCCCTCTTTATAATATGCAATAAAATTGCCAATCAGTATTCAAGGAAAACCACAAGTATGCTATATTGCTGAATTCAGAATTTGATGCAGTATACAAAAACAAATTGAAAAATCTGGGTTACCATTAAAAAAATTGGTGTCGGTGTTGCGACGCCCTAACGGATGACGTCTAGTGCTGGATCTCTATGTAAATGAGAGGACCATTTGACATCAAAATCATCTACTTTCACGAAACATGGATATTCTCTTTCATTTTCCAGATATTTCCCCTCGGAATTTTATATGGGACACCCTGTATATTGTTTATTTCTGCAGGAAAATTAAATTACCTTACTTACTCATCAAAATGTAATAAAATTAACAGGAGATAACAAATTAATGTAAAACATCATCTGTCTATATGTGATTCACAACAGTTTAGTGACCTAAAAAAACAAGTCGATGAATATTTGTTTTTGAAGTTTGAAAAAAAGTTTTTTGAGATCACTATAAAAAAATCTAAATAACCTAAAAGACAAGATAAAATTAGCTACAATTTTAAAACAAGTGTAAATACAAAATCTTTTCACTATTTAAAACGATAGGCCGCATACCCTACACCTATGGCAATAACAGCCCCTATAGTTGCCCAATATCGAACCTGAAAAGAATTGAGGAAACATTACTTGTATTGAAATCTACAAAAAATATAATTTGTACCTTGCTTTTTCTATAAATAATCTCCTCTGAAACTTTATCTTTTTTTGGTCCATTGAACATTCGTCTGGCGACTTCTTTTTCAGTCGCTTTTTGTTTTTCTAGTAATTTACCTACTACAGCTATTTCTCTTTGAATTTCAGGATCATTCGGTGCCATTTCTTTTGCTTTTTGGAGCCATTTCATTGCAGCTGGCAGATCATTTTTTCCTACATATACCTGAAATCATAAAATGATTTGTTCAAGTTTTAGTCAAGAGTTATTTGAACTTCAAGGCCAAAGCTATCTCCACTGCATTATTGTTCATTTGAATTTAGTAAAAACCTACTATTCTTCTCAGTGATATGAGACTTTGGAATCATAGATAGCACTTTATGTTCAACAGATATACATAGAAGATGAAAAACTAGTTGCCAGTCCGCCCATGAAAGGATTAAATCACCGATACTGAACCAGATCATTGGATCTCAGAACTTAAAAATATGGTAAAAACACCAAGCAAGTTGGTGACACATACTTTTGAAAAAAAAAATGTCTTGGATGTTTCTTTATGAAATGAGACAGAGATCTAGAATACACAATCAAGTTCAGATGAATATATTCAATTACCAGCAGACCTAATCCCACCTGTTCAGGAAACTGAAATATGCAAATGGATTCTGTAAGACACATTTTGAAACTAAATACTAAATATTAAAAGTTACCTTTGCTCTTCTAAAATGTGCTTTCAAGTTGTCAGGCTGACATCTTAGCACAATCTGTAGGGAGTTGAGTGCTGCTTCATAGAGCTCCATTTTAATTTGTGCAGCAGCCATGTTATTACAAACGCTCACTCTATCCTCGAGTAAACTTTGTAGATCTGCATCAGTTACTTCTTTTTTAGCATTTTCGGACAGTGGTCCAGTAATACCTCCATCTACTTCATCTAAATAGTCTAAGGCTCTTCTATAACATTGTATCGCCAAATTATTTTCTCCTCTTGAGTACCACCAATTTCCTCTCTGCCTCTTTTTATTTCTAAAATGATATTGAAAACTTTATGAAAATATCTTTTAAAAATTATAATTAGTTAAAAACATGATATAATAATAATGTTAATTGAACTCCTAAGCCATAGATAGGACAAGACAAAACGAGAGGCACGCATTACATACTGGTACACAAACGATCATAAGATATACAGTGCGGTCCATATGTATGGAATAAATTCATTTTTAGCGTATTATGTACTATGTGAAAAAAACCTGAAACAGGTCGATTTTTATTCTTAAATTGACAATTTACAGTATGAAAATATAATCCCCCTCCAGCACCCCTTCTGAATTATAAGCACCCCCTCCAAAATTTTGAATAGCAAATGGGGTCGTGTGGCACCTTCTTGGAAAAAGATTTTAGTCCTCTGTTCAGCAATATAAAATTTTTTAAGTTTGGAGCAATCATAAACTGAGAAAATTGATTTTTAGGATGTAAAATTTTGATAATGTCTCTAGGTATCACAAAACTTTACGTATAATGAAGATAATAATGCCACATAATATTTAGAATGTATTTTTCAATGTACTTTACAATTGAATTAAATGTTCAAAATGACCACCATCAACTTCTTGACAATAACCGAGGCGATTTTGGAATTCTCGTACAACATTTTGTATGACCTCGGGGGTTATTTTGTTAATTTCTTCCGTTATCCTAACT
>WOGR01004415.1:0-14757 GCA_015342045.1 Leptinotarsa lineolata | reverse complement strand
TCTCGAGTCCACTTCAATACTCCAAATGAGTAGAGTAAGATTGGAACGGCAAGCATATTTGTTGCAGCAACTTTGTTCTTCCCCGACAGTTCCGATGACCAGATCTGTTGGAGTTTGTGCTGATACTTGCCGCGGAGAGGGTTTTTACTGCTGTTACCTCTTGTGAGTGGTTATTATTATTATTATTGTTATTATCAATTTCCACAAAATAAACAAGTCATCCTTTCACACAAATCAACGGTGAGGCTAGCAAAACCCACCATTTTCTGAAAGCAAAACAACGAAATAGTCGACGATAGGGGTTGTAGGAGCCTAAAATGAGCCTTAAATTCTCACCATGTCAAAAGAATATTATCAAAAAAATGATGATAATACTATGAAAAGAATAAGTTTACAACCACTGATGTTTTAGAATTTCCAGTCTTACTTACGATGAAGCAGAAATGTCGCAAATCGAACTCAATGTAGCAGATAAAACGTCTGCTATTCTACCGAAATACCAAACTTTGAATAGCTACTTCTTTGCCACTACATACATTTCAAATACCTCTTCCTCCATTACTAACGGTCAAATACCATCAGATGGCGCTGTAACGATAAGTTCTGGATGAACCGAAGGAACAATTTGGTCGCGTAGAATCTCTTGATCGACGCGATTAATTAAACTTGTCTAATTACGCGGTCTGTGGCTTCGAAGGGTATGAGAATCATAAAAAGCTTCGAGGATGCTGAAGGGTAATAGCGACGAAATGGTTCTTACGATTCCTTATTTGACGCTCATTTACTTTCGTTTAGCAATTATTTTCTTTAATGAAACTTTCATGCCGTTGGAGAACGAAGTTAGATTGTGGTTCATCAGAGAGAGAAATTAAAAATATTGTGTGGCTTTAAATTCCAGATGTTCATTTTGTATGAAAATATTCCCAGCCATGAAATACCAAAACAAAAGAGAATACCTGCATTTGCCGTTGTTCTTCCTACATGAGAAATTTTATTTTTGATTGCTATGCCAAAGCATTCATTTGAATTTTGATTGAAAACAATGGAAACTGATTAATTAATAATAATGATAACTGTTTTTATTGACTGGAATACAAATTATATGAATACATAATGATATGACAATAAAAAATACATATATAGTAAAGAATGTTAGTCAAAAGGCAGAGTTCAAGTCTAGCCGGCAGAAGAGACTTGTTCTTCCCAGCGACATAACCTATAACTAGACTGCCAATGGTCATATTATTACTACTGGAAAAATTCATCCAAATTGAATTTATGAAAACGTGGCTGCCCAATGCGCAGAAGGCTCAAAGAGTGTCATTTCAGACGTTGACACAAGGCTACGACCATTTTGTTCAAAGGCGTCGTCGGCTAAACAAACATAAATTGAAAGGGGTACTGTGATCAGAAAACAATTTTCCAAACTAATATTGTTTCGAAATCAATGAAAATTGGAACATAATGTTGCTTAATGAGGCGAAGTGCCATTGAGATTATGATATTGACAAAACTGTTGAATAGTTCATCAATCTATATGCCTTAGATTGTATGAGTGTTGGACGAATTATAATTTCACTATATTGTGAATAGTAACAGTGCGATTTCCTAACAAATTGCATTGAGTATTCTCCACTGAAAATACGCAATAATATTTAGTTACATTGCTGAGAACTGTGCCTATATGACTCATTGGACTATAGTATTGTAGTCTGGACCACTTGCTTCTCTATTCAATCAAATGAAATCGAATCCATATCCAATTGTTTGAATCTATTAATACTAATGTATCATTACCATTTGTTTGCAATTATTATTTTAGTGAATTTCATCAGTTTTGACTTCTATAGTCTAATATTGTATAAAATAATTTGAAATCCCTGAAATAAACAATACAATTGAAAATTAAAAGAGCAGCTGAAAATGGTAAATATATTAAACAAAAAACCTGAAAAGAATTCAAAGTGAAATGGAATTGAACAAATAGAAATAAATTGATATAATTAAAAAACTAAGCGATTTCAAACCACGTTACTTCACGACGTTTCGATTTTTAGGATCCACAATCGTCTTCGGATGATGACTGGACTGATTCCTCCGAGAGATGACTATTTATCTCTTCTTTCCGCTCCACTGGTTTAGCGGGAGATGACCGTTTGGCAGGAGTTGGCCATTTTTTCTTTGATTATGGGGTTCCATACGTCCCGTATATCTACGCTGGCTTGGCGGCTTCTTTGAATTTCCTTCTAAACCAGTGTTCCTCCTTGAGTTTGATCTCAGCTTGGGACCACTCGATGTTATGTTGATGTGTCCAAACATACTCTGCTATTCCTGATTTGCTGGTTCCCCTCGCCTGTGTGTTTTTTGTGCCCGGCAATACGGACTTTCAATGGCCTCTTGGTTTCACCGATATAGGATTTTCCGCACTCACAGATAAGTGATAAATGAAAGGAGGGGTCAAGTGAAAGTACTCGAAAGACCCATAAATAGTCATTTCTTGGAGGAATTAGTCCAGTCATCACCCGAAGACCATTGTGGATACTAACAATCGAAACGTCGTGAAATAACGTGGTTTGAAATCGCTTAATTTTTAATTATATTAATTTATTTCAATATTATTTTATAAATTTTTTCACTCGTATTATTTAATTTCACTGTGAATTCCTTTCAGGTTTTTTGGTTAATATATTTGCCATTTTTAGCTATTCTTTTAATTTTCAATTGTATTGTTTATTTCAGGGATTTCAAATCATTTCATATAATATTAGACAATGGAAGTCCGAACTGATGAAATTCACCACGAAACATTGTCATTCAGCTTCAAACAAACATCAAAAAGTGTAATGTATACCCCTAGATATAGAAAGGTTAATTGATAGAGGATTCATCTATTTATTATATTATAAACAATCTTAATTATGACTTATACCCTAAATTTAATAGATATCCCCACTGTGACTTGGTTCCGAAATGAAAGAAAACAATTAAAAACACACTTATTTACTAACAAAATCACCTTTTAAACTACATTCCATGCTTCTTCAAATGCTGAGCAAAGTTTAGTACATGTCAATGCAGCTGATAATGGATAATTACTAATTGATATAGTATCCTCGGTATAATCAACACTAACACTGCCTCTAGCCATTGCACCTACCACTATGGCAATTGGTTCTTCTGTTTTTGGCACCAGCTCTCGACAAGGTTGAATTTCTTTTGAGGAGAAAGACATGGCTATTTTTTTAACACCAACTGGAAGATGGTCTGTGATAGGATTTTTTATTACTTTCATCAATTTCGGCCCACCATCTGCCCTTATTGAAAATTTGTGTAGAAGTTGAACTGAAACGGAAACACATCTTAGTAAGAAAATACATATGACCAAAAAATCAGATACAAATAGTGTTGAGCTTCTATTCTTGCAAACAAATAATTCGGAATTTAAAAACAAAATTTATTTCTTTGAACATGACTTTGGAGTTCAGTAAATTGTGCCAGTTACTTATAATAATAATAAGTATTCATTATGTCATGAAAAATAAAATTACACACAAAAGGAACAAGTACATTTAGAATGATATAAACCTAGTCCAAAAACAGGTACAAAAACATAAGGCACCAACAAACTGATAGGATTAAAATTTGCTAAAATTTATTGAATTCAGCTGCTCATTCAGATTTTTCTTCAGAGTAGGAGCAGATAAATTACGATATGTTGAGGGAATATTATTTTGCTGGTAAGGTACTAAATAAGAAAAGAATGCCTCAAAAAATGAACGACGGAAAGGTTAATGCAGGTATTTAATATTCAATCAACTCAATCCTATGGTCTATGGAGCACATTGTCCTGGGTCAATGGAGGTAATGTTTAATCAACTCAATCCTTCAAAATACACTTGGTATCAATTACCAAAAACTCTGGTCAGTTGGAATAATCATATACATGTAACACTACGAAAGAGAAATTTTCAAGGCTATGTTCACTAATTAATTGACTGAAAATTTGGTAACTTGAGAAACACTGTTTCATGATCTGACCTTATTTGACTCAATTACACTCATCCTATTTTGATTCTTGAAAAATAATGTCAACACTATTTCTTAACCTCAACATTATGAATAGATTGACCCGTTATTTGATGAAAATTAATAACACTATCTATGATAATAATTACACAATTTCCACAAACACGGTATTAGCAAAGCGTGTCTCGAAATAAAAACATTTGTGAAAATTGTGTAATTATCATGAATAATAACCTCAACAACTTCTGAAAAACTAGTTCCTGTTTCTCCATAGAATATTGAAATACCTTAGAATTTACAATTTTTATATGTAGTACCAGCAACTGTTCCTCGCATTAAAGTCTTTTTTTCTATCTAATTAAAAAATTGTTAAGTTTTATTTTAGGACTCTATTGAAAATGGAAATTTAAGGCTACTCACCCATAAGGCCACCGAACCTTTTAAAAGTTCTAGGGATCCTCGTCTGTGGATTTATTTCTATCAATACATTGTTAGCAGTGTGCACATAAACTTGCAATAAACCTGCCCTATTCAAAGGACTATCAAACAGCATCAACAAACATTGATGAGTTATATCAGGACGACAAGATCCTACATCACGTTTGTTACTTTTCAAAACATGTGTGTGATCGTCGCAATTCAGTAATTCAAATTTATTCCCTACCTGAAACAAATTATATATGATTTTCAAAATGAAACAATTTTTTTATCTGTGTTATTGATGACTTGTTTATTTTGTGGAAATTCATGATCCCTTAAATGAGATGAATGAAAACCCTTTTCGTCTAATTTCCACCAGGTATTTTATTGTTTTATTGTTTTTTACCTACCTTAACACTTTCCAGTTGGGCACCTTCCAATATAATTATTAAACGTTTTTCTTGATTCTTCAAATGTGCAACAACCAAATGTTTGGGTAAAGGATCAAATTCAAACTCATCCTCTTTCGATTCTTTCAATTTTCGCTTTTTTCCCATTTTCTACAGTTAAAAGATACGAAAAATGAGAACAACCTTCATAACCTCAAAGTGAACCTGAAAATAAAAGTAATTCTTCTTCTTCTAGTTGTCTTTGCTTCCTTGGAACAATTAGACATAGACTTTATAACTGACACACACAGCAGAGCAGACAACTTAGTTTCAAACGCATAAGTAAGAAATAATTAAAAGTATGTTTTTCATGGGATTATTTGCTGAAGGACATTGTATCTATGGCCAACCTTAAGAAATACAAAACTGGATAGAAGAATACGCCCTATTGGTAATTGCCCAAGAAAGGAGAAGACAGTTTCTTCGTTTCAAATATTTTGATTCAGATTTTTGATATTTCAATATTTTCAATCAATAATTACAATTGTTAGTCGTGACGAAGGATCGGTGGCATGAATAAAAGTAGTTTTTCAGAATGTTCAACATTTGACATATCATAAATATGGAAAATACTTTGATTTCTATTATTTCTGGTAAATACCACAAAGGACCGGAAACGCGGAGAGAAGTTTCGAACAGATGATCCAAGTGGCTAATACCACAAAGGAGTGTTAAATGTAAGAGCCACGTGAATATACTAGTAAACGGCTAGACACATTCCCGATGCCAACTCGTATGGCGGGGGACCTAAGGATGTACGTTTCCAATCTTGAATGATTCTGAACTTTCCTCTGACAGCTGGCTCAATTGGTCGGCACAGACTGCAGTCACAGTAAAAATCAACCAGCAAGTCAACTCTCACTACTTTCATTCATAAATTGACAAAGTTCTCGGTGACCTCGAAACGAAATTAAAGGATATTATAGAAGATTTTGTTGTAAGTTACTTATTCCCTACGGCGATTTCACCGGCTCTTCAGGAGCCCAACCCTTGGAACATGTGATCTACACATGTGTTGATATCCGACCATTTATTATAACTAATCTGATGCCCGTGGTACCTTCGATACTACAGCACTGAACGGATGAGAATCTCATTCTAAGAGCGGTTAAAGGTCCCCGGCAACTCGGTTGGATCACGTGGTAAGACACCCTACTGGTTGTATTCTACTGTGCTGCAGTCGGCCTGATTTTGGTTACCCTCGCTTCCTCTGAATCCAGTCGGCGCGGCGGCTCGATTGGCTTCTGCTCCTTCCTCTGTTACTGGCTTGACGTAGTGGCTCGGGCACAGAATAATAAACAATATCACAACGATGAAGCTAACAATCGACTGGATCAATGTAATCGGCAACATGTCAATTAAAACCAAAATTAGGATGCACCACGATGATGTGCAGTCTTTCTCGCCAATGGTCATTTACAATTCTGATTGATTACTATTCTGTGGCTCGGGTGGGCAGTCGGTGGCATGTTAGCTGTCTCGCGACATATCGAATCGAGCCCACCACACACGTTTCATATATTCTATTCGGGGTTCTGACGAGATGGTGTATATCATCGCCATACTATCGCGGGTGCTACGGAAGACAGTATAGTCCTTCATAAAACGCGAGACTTATAGAAACATCGATGAACTACTCGTAGACAAATGAGTTCAATACGCGAAAATAGTAACTTCGTTATGGCATAATACGTTCGATATTTTTCACAGGCAACGTGATTTTATCCGGGTGGCAAAAATTAGTTACAACTAATATTAACTTCAACTCTTTTATCCCGAATTGGAATTACGAATTTCTTGCATTTATAAATATTGTTTTTGCAAAAAGCAAATATTTCAATTGATCCATCATTGAGATATTTCCGATATTTCATTACGATGACACATACATTATTGACAAATTTCTTTATTCAGTTTCGAAAATAGAAAGGATAGTATCCACTAATCAAACGCTTTTCTCTTATATAACTAAAATCTGAATCTTTAATCGAGAAAGATTTCTCTAAAATTATACATTCTTCAAACGAACTAGGAGGTAAATCGTCAATGTTTTTGAAATTCATTGGTGAAGGAATACTTGGTGGAAATTATCAAAAATATTGACACTTTTAGGTGTTATCTTTAGTTATACAATATGATTACTACTGTTGTTCTCATATTCATAGCAGAATATTGACATACATCTGTTATCACACAGCTTTTCGACCTACACAATCTAATTTCATCTGAATTTATATCTGAATTTTGCAATGTTACAATCATTTTAATTTACCTTTCACTAGTATATTCTCCTCCATGTGCAAATTTTATCATTATAGATTCAGGTTGGGATATATTGTTATGAATAGGTTTTCATACCTAACTAGGATATTTCAATGTGGCAATTCTTATATTCTAACACATGAATTGAACCAACCACGCGTACAATTTCTAAAAGTTACGAAAAAGTTCCCTAATATACGTTTCAAAAACACGTTATGAAATGATGAAATACTGAAAAGTACTATTTGAACTGGAAATCAACTATATCAAAAGCACAACGAAATTGAACTCTAGCACAATGATTACTGGAAAACAGATATTTATTCCATTTCTCCAACGTATACTATTGATCATGCATGCATTTCAATGTTGTCACTGTGACATCATAGAAAAAATCTATTTTACTGATTGAAAAAGATATTCTGTATAATTTGACATATGGGTGAATTTTCACGTGGAGGGTTAGATTGAGTCACTATGAAGACATCCCACAATATATCGTCTTGATAGTCGGATGTAAAATGCATCCAAACATTTTTTTTTGAAAATTTCTTTTTCGCAGTCTATGATCCCGTGGAATGAATTGACAAGGAATGATTTTCGAATGGATGGTTGGGTCATTATAATACATCACCATATATCGTCTCGAGAGCCGGTCGCAAAAGGTATCAAATTTTTTTTAGAAAATTAATTTTTCTCAGTGTATGACCTAATAGAATAATTTGACAATGAATAATTTTCACGTGAAGGGTAAGATTACTTCACTAGAATAAACTTCATTATACAATATCATCTTGAAAGTCGGTTGCAGAGGGTAAAAAATAAATTTTACCTTGAAATTTTTTTCTGCAAAATGTATGACCCAGACGAATGATTTGACAACGATAAATATTTCATGCATGATAAAGCAATTTCATAATTTATTTCAATTACTGTATTAGTCGATCATCTCGAAAAAATATCAATTATGGTTTATGATTATTTATATAATCCTATACTCCTGTATTCAATTTATCTCGGTATCAGGGGGAAAACACGTCACTGGTCACTCGACACTGTTCGGAAAATTTAGTAGTTGGGTCTGGCAACTACCTTCGCATTGGTTCTTTATGAAGCGTCACTGGTAAACCAAACACGATCAACTTTAGCCCTGGCAGCTGAAGTCATTAATAGAAAAAGAAAAAGACGATCAACTTTGACATTTGTCACTGCCGAAAAGCCAATTTCAGGAATGACAGATGACAGGTCACAGCTAAATAAACAGATGAACAGATTTGTTCGTTTTTTTCTAAATGGATTACCTATTAGAAATATTCATGCAAGTAGCTGAATAATCAAACTCAACTCAAACCTGTTTTTCATGTACGAGGTATTCTAGAACATTATGAAATTGAATAGAAGTTAAATCTGTTTGTTTATATCTAACTCTATACACGCCAAATCCTTACTTTTAACCAACTACCTGTACCATAGAATGCCTGTACCATAATATAATGCCTATTATTGCCGATATTGTGCCTGTACTTCACAAGATGTAATTTTCAAGTAAATGAGAGAGATGGTCATTACAGAAACCAGGGGAGACAATTATTTGTTTACTGTTATTTTTGAAGGAACTGTTTTTGTGTAATAAAATAGAGATGCTTCATCTACTATGTTAAATCGTTGAAAGCAGCTATGAAGGTAGAGTTCAGAGGTTGTATTTTCATTAGTTTTTTATGTTTGTATTTGAAAAATTACATAATCAGGAGCTTACCAGGGTATTTTTAACATAGGTATTTCTTGTCTTAAATTTGTTGACTTGCTTAGTTTTTGTGTATCTTGTTGGCATTAATGGTCACATGCCAAAACTGTGAAACACCATTCTTCAGCACATTACACCAATCTAGTTTTCACCATCAGAGGATCTTCAATCAATTGATCTTAATTCGAAAAGGAAAAGTAATTTCCTTTGATTTGATTTTCTTTCATTGTATTCATGACAAGTACCTTCCTAACTATCCTTCATCATATTTTAGGCTGAGTTATACTGACCTACCTATAAATTGATTTTTTTCTTAAACTCTTGTATTTTAGTTATTCACGGAATTTGTAACTGTAATAATATTTTTGCAACTGAAACTTGAGTTGAAATAATTCAAAATAATGCTCATTTTAAATTGTGCATTTAATTACATTAGAGATGAGCATTTCCAATTAATATATCCTAGTAGGTAGGTAACTGATCTTGCTTATAAAAAGAAATAAAAATTTGGGACTCTATCGGTGGCATAGAATTTTGGAAGTTTATGCTTTGAAATCAGAAAATATTTTATGAAAAATAAGAATAAATTACAACCTATTTTTGTCTCTGTAGTCTTTGTGGGGTAACCCCTTTTACCCTATAGGTATATGTTTCTCATCACTCATAATGTTACAAGTGATGTTACTTTCATTGTTTTTTTTTACATTTTTCTATTAAGGAACCAACAATGAAATCTATCAAGAATTTAGGGTTTTCAAAATGCCCTTTTATGAGGGAGTCCCCATTTTTTACTTTCTATACTATGAGGATTTTTTATTGAAGATATTTGAAAAATGTATGAGACAGAGAAAATAATTTTGAAATTAACCTGTATCATCAGAACTAATTTTGGGGACTACATGTAATTAACTGATTATCTAATACGATATTTTTATTAGCTTTTCGTTTTGTCAAACATAAAGCATAACTAGTCATTATTTGACAAATGAAAAAAATTGGGTGTCCATTAGGTATCGATTTTGTCAAAAAATATTCCAAAGTTATTTTTTCAGTTAATAATTTCTCTTTTTTACATCAGTCTTACCGCAGATACTTGAGTAATGAGAGCTGTTACAAGATTTTATTCTGTAAAATCAAACCTGAAGATTAATCCAGTACAAGACTTGGTTGCAACGAAGACATTACAGGTATCATTGAACGGAGATGATATTGCCACAGTTAATTATCAGGTACTAAATGGTGACAAGTATGATTTGACTCATACTTCAATTCCGAAAAAATATCAAGGACAGGGGCTGGGCCCAATTTTTGCAGAGGTAATTTTATTTTTCAGCATCTTTTTCAATGAAATACCTGATTTACTATATATTATCTGGACAGTTTCATAAAGAATTGCAATGAAATTTATAACTGCTTTTGTCCTTAACTTCAATTCATGTTTTCATTTCTCCAAATAAATATTCTTTTGTTTTCATTAGATTTGAAAATTATGTTTGATTAGAAGAGAAAATTATACCCAAGATATATGAAGATTAAAAAAAGGTATATTTCATTTTGAATCCTCTGTTGATTTAATATCAATATTTTAAATTCCACAATCTTGTGAAGAACTGTCAATGTAAATCATATCAGATTGCAAGTAACAGCAAAGCAAAATATAGGATTCTTTCAGATAGTGATTTTATTTTGTAATGTAAGTTGAAATAATGAATTATGAATTGGGCACATTATACCTGGTGAGTGAAATTTGAGAGGATGAATGGTAATTTTAAAAATCGCAAGACTTTTTGAGATCCATGTATCTACTTGAATTTTATTGAGCCAGTATTATAATAAAAAATAAATAAATAAAATTTTAATTGGTACTACAAAAATTTATCAGTTATCTCAGTAGGCAGTACAATGTCCCCGACTCATTTACAATCTTTTGAATATATCATCATGGAGAAGGAATTAAGGTATATTGTTTCATCTATTAACTTTTTCTATTTGATCTTGATTAATCAAATGAATTTGTGTTACTGATGGAATTCCAAATTTCAACTGAAATTCATCATTTTCCTCGTAAACTACAGTAAACCTAAAAATAAAATGAAGACAGTATCAAATTGAACTTGAAGGAGAACTGTAATATTTTTCAGGTCAGTGATCCATGAATATTTCACTTGAGTCGAATATAAATCGAAATATAGCTACCTCCTTTTACATTTTTTATTTTTGACTCAACATTGAAATGCAAAACAAATTCCTACTTACTTTCTATTGAAATTGCAAAGGAATATCTAAGCAGATTTTCTCATTATAATATTTTATTTCAGAGGATATTTGATTACCTTGCAAGCAACAACAAGAAATTTAAACTAACCTGTGAGTTTCTGCAGAAAATGCATGTTCAGAATGGAAAAAAATATGAAAAGTATGTAATAGACTCCTGAGCCTGAGACAATATTTGAATTGAACTCATGCATTTTTCCTCCAAAACTGACATTGACTTGAAAACTTTTATTAAACATGGGGTGATCATAATTAAATAATTGTATTGCACTATTTTTATTTTATCTGTTATTTGTTATCTTCTATTTGAAGTATAGTTGTGAGTCAAATCATTCAGACAATAAACTTTCAGTTGCCTAACTACCATTTGTTTGTATTTCAGAATTCCAAATATGAGGTTATTCATCAATTGGTAAATATGTTTCTTGAATAATTGACTTGAAAAATAAAACTAGATAATTCAAACACTGAATCTTGCATCAATAGTTGAAATCGTAACTTGAAAAATGGACAAATTGGAAAATATTGATTTGAAATCAAAAATATTCCATTATTTCCATGAAAAAATGTTCAATCACATGCTTACTTCTGCAAAGGAAGGTATATCCAGATTCAAAGGTGATATTTCACATCATTTGTATCATGCATTGGCATTAATGCTAGTTAATCGACTTGAAGAAGGAATTCATGAACTAGAAACAATACAGATGGAGAACGAGGTGAAACTGGCCGTAACAATAGCCCTAATGTATGGCCATAAATTGATTGGAGTGACCAATAAAGATTTATATTCCAAATTGGATAGTAAAATGAAAGAATACCGGAAGTCATCTGAGGCAATAGACTTTTACTATACAGCCTTTGTTCTTCTATGTTTCGAAAAAACTGATAAGGCATTCGATTACATTGAGAAAGCATTAAATATGGATAGTACCTCACATGAATGTCAAACTTTGAAAGGGTGGATTTTATTAATTCTCAATAATGGGAAAAAATCTGTTGATAGTATCAAAAATATATTTCAGAACTCTTTGTTACAAAATCCAAGGAATTTAACTACAGTTATTGGACTTACCGAATGTTATTTGCTTCAAAAGGATAACAATGAAGCATTGAATACAATTAATAAAGCTCTAGTTCGTTACAATCAAACCAATTTGCCACTGATACAGAAAGTACGCATACAGATCGCTGCTTTGGATTGGGATCAAGCGATCGAGACAATTAATAGAGTTTTATCTATTGATACTAAGAATTTGCATATCAAGAAATTGTATGCAATGATTCTAATGTGTCGCTCAGAAGATCATGCAGAAGCTTTGAATGAAATTAAAAAATTTTTAAACATTATGGAATCAACTGAATCTGGAAATATTCAACTAATGTTAGAGGTTGTCCATCTTTTTGGTAAAATATGTAGAAAAAACGATCAAATTCTATCAGAAACTAGTAAAGTATTGGAGGTAGCTGTACAGAACAACCCAGAAAATGCTGTTATTATTGTTGAGATGGGACATAATGCTCTAAAAAGAGGAAAGATCAAAGAAGCTTTAAGGTAAGTTTCACAGAATGTCTATTAGAACATTTTGACTTTTCATATTGGATAGACAATTTTTTTTGTGGAAGTTGAAGATTCAGATTTCCATTCTCGAAAAAAAGTTTCAAGTTCAAATAGCAGATTTCATCCGAAGACGATTTTGTTATTAACAATTGAAACATCAAGCAGCAGCTTGGCTTGAAATCGTTATTTTTCTCATCATTATTTCTTTTCTTATAATTTGTATATACACTCGGTGATAAATAATAATAATTATAATCATTTCGGACTAATAATATCAATTTCATTTGTTAATCTTCTCTTAGATTTCAAATCTGTTAAGCTATCTTTCACGACCGGAGATAACTATGTGAAAGCTATTTTCCGGGTTTTTCGGCCGTGGTCTGCAGGTTTTTATGTCGGACTTTTTGTCTAGTACTACGGTAGACATTATCTAAGGCGAAGTGGTAACGGTCCCAGTGCCCGCGTTGGTGTTCGAGTTATTCCCTTTTCGACTGCGGTAACTACGATGCTGGTATTTGACTCTGGTTTTATATTATTATCAGTGGGCGTGGCTTGGTTTCTCTTAATTGAATTACCTGACCTTGTTTGTGTACCTGTAAGGACAGGTAGCCAGATTTTATTGATGTTCATTGCCTCTTATATTGGAATTATCCCTGTGCATTTGAATTTCTATTTTCTGTCTATATACTCTTGAATAGTAATTTTGAGTTTTATCAAGTATTAATGTATCTTCGAATGAGATAATATGAGTGCCTTCTTTGTTGAGAGCATGTTCGGCTACAGCTGATTTGCCGGTTTTTCCGAGTCGACAATTTCTCTTGTGTTTAAAGAGACGACTACACACACTTCTTTTCGTGGTTCCAATGCAGACCGACCCGCATCTACAAGGATTCCGGTATGGTATACCCCGGGTGTTGCTATAGGTTTTCTAGGGTCCTTAGCTGACCTTAGACTTTGTCTGATGGCTTTTGTTGGCCTAAATATTGGTTTCACCTCATGTTGCCCTAAGATTCTCCCATTCCGGTCTGTAACATTTATTGACCAGCCTAGCTGCTCAATAAATGGGTGGTATGGTTGTATGGCCCGCCCGAATTCTCCTTCGCTGTACTCATTACTTTAGAATGCATTTTTCAGGTGATTGACTTCCTCAGGAATACTCTCAGGTTCACAAATACGTCGTGCTTTCTCAACCAACGTTTTGATTACCCCTCTCTTTTGTTGTGGCTGGTGGTTAGAGTTTTTGTTCAGGTACCTGTCTGTGTGTATTGGTTTCCTGTACACTCAGACCTGCAGATCATGGCAAAAAAAAACTCTCTTCCGCTTACTACAAGTTCCTAGATTTCCAAGTATTTCATTTGTAGCAGATGACACCTGTTTGACGTATTCAAAAAACACTTTATTGTGAGATTTTCACCAAACAGTTTTACAAAAACGTAACACGTGTTTCGCCATACAGAGGCTTCTTCGGTCGTGTCTTTATGTAAAGGTGGCTCACCCCAATAACTTTTTTATTATTGGAGATAAAAAAAATGAGATTTGGGGGTTTTGTATAATAGTTCAATTTACATTTTTTGACATACTTGCTTTGCCGTACTTCCGGTTTGACCGGAAATAACCCCAACTCACGATTTTTAAATAGGACATCTTATATATTTTTACTTATTTGACAAATAAAATCATTTTTATCCCAATTTTTTATTTTTTTATCTAGAATGCCATGGATCGTGTAAATCGCTTCATTCTTGATCAAGAAACGTGGGAAAATTACGACTGTGAGGCTTCACAGTCGTTTTGAAAATTATTTCACAGTCGCAAATATGAATTTTTCCAGTTAACTTGATTTTTTCAAATGGAAAGGGGGTGGCTCGTTGGCTTTTTGTGAAAGACCATTTTCTTACGAATAATTTGATGCCACACACTTTCACTTTATTTTCTCTATTTTGAATGACTGCAAGAAACGATCATACCTAACAACAACTAATACGCATTCGGTATACTTATGCACTAAGTCCTGTTATTCT